>JAHBCN010026404.1:0-10700 GCA_019359885.1 Listronotus oregonensis | reverse complement strand
AAAACAACGTTCAGAAATTTTCCGTACGACGTTTCTTTTTCGTTAAACCATCATCAACTTTATTTTTTTTAAATACGGACCGGGGTTTTTTTTATTTAATTTTTTGAAGCCCTTATTATCCCAATTAAAAAAATGTGTAACACTTCATATTTATTAACAAATATGGAACGCCCCTATAAGAAATGATGCGTTCCTTGTCTAACTCATTGTCTCTTATGGAAAATATGTTTATTTAACAGAAAAATATCAAGTGTTATACATGATTGTAATTGGGATTATAACTTCTTTAAAAAAATGCAATAAACTATTGAGTGTCGTTTTTAAAAAAAATAAAGTTGATGAGGGTTTTAAACGAAAACGAAACGTCGTATGGAAAACCCCTTAACGCTGTTTTGTGGGGTTTAAAAAAGTGGCTATGAAAAAGTTTTCTTTTTTTTTTTATCTATCTCTTTAAATAACGTCAAAAAAAAAATAAAAACGAAATCGCCAAATTTCGGTTTTTTCCGGATATCCCGGGGGGGAAACTGGGAATTTTACAACACTCTAAACTGCATATTGTTAGGCACCTAAATGCGCAACTTTCCATAATTTATGCACTCGAATCTGTGGCCCCCCTTAATATATATATATAAAATATATTAAAAATAAAAATATATTATATTAAAAATAAAAATATTATAAAAATTTTAAAATATATATATATATATTATTAAAAAAATATTAATAATAATATTATATTATATTATATATATATTATAATAATAATAATATTAATATTATATATTAATATAAAATATATTTGTTTAAACAATTATTGGCCGCAGCAACTGTTCATGACTTTAAACAATCTAGGTATCCAACTAATTTTTACGATATTTATCACAATGTTTAACTATAGTATAAAGTTTATTTTAGCCTAATATGGTGGCCTTTAAGTAGGCTAAGGGCTCTAGAAAGATGATGCAGAAAATTCCTTTTTTTGTCTTTCTTTTTGTTTATTGTTAATTGCCAACAAGGGTAATGTATTTTGCGATATCTTGCCAACTCTGTCCTGTACAAAACTTAATTGTGAAACCTTTTCTTTTTACGTTTTACTACGACCAATACTTATAAAGTAATAAGCGATTAAATAAAAAAAAAGCGTTTTATACTTTTTTACATTTTGTTTATTTACCAAAGATTTCGCACCTTTTTGAGAGGTAACGTACCTTGATTTTTGTTATAAACATCCTTCTAATCGGTTTTCAGCAAAAAATCCCACCATCTCGCACATCCAACAACTCCTGTTTTTTACAGATATGGCTTGGTCTAAAGTAGAATTGGCAGTAAATTGTTTGGCAAAGTGTTCGGCATTTTTTTAGAGATAGATATAATATCATCTTAAGAATTTAAGACAGAAAAAAAATTACAATTTTTTTAATGATATTTTTGCCAAAGAACCAAAAAGAATTACTAACAAGTATAAAAATAGATAGAGCAAATGACGTATACCGCAAAACTTTTTAATTAAATTTTTTAACATTTTTTTAATATAATTTATACCTATTAATTACATTCTCTTGATAAATTTAGTGATGAAATAGCCACGCGGTTTTTACTTTTAATAAAATTAGACCTTTTTAACTTCTAACAGAACAAGCAAAACTTTTACTAAGAATTTTTTCCCCTCAACTTTTCCCCCCCCCCAACTATTTCCTACATCTATACTTTTATTAAAAACGTAGTAACAAATATTGATCTAACATCCTAAAATCTAAAGTCTCGACATTTTTACTTGAACCTAACTTTTAAAATGTTTCTTTAACATTCAGGTAGTATTACCTCTAGAGTAGACAAAATAAAAAAAAAATACTCCGACTACTCAACACGTAGAGCAAGAGAGAGAAGTTATACTTTTATTTTAGGAGTATAAACCCTCTCAGCATAATAATTGGTCGGCTTGGTTTATACTATAAGCATGAGTTATATTAAGAAACCTGTTAAAAAACCAAATTTTAGGAAGTTCTGCAGTATTAGTCGTTTGAGCTATCTATTTTATTCAAGGGCGTCGATAATATTTTTTCCTGAAAGGGGTAATTTTAGTATGGGAAAAAAACAACACTAACCACAACCTGAAAAAATATGTTACAACTGTTATTTACTAGAAAATAACCCGGGTTTTTTTATTGAGTCAAAATCATGGTCAAAGTATTTATTGATGCTAAGATGTACATTTAGGTATAATGTTTGCACACATTTTTTATAAACCTAAACACAAAAAATTGTTTATAGCACGCATCCAAATTAGGTTCTTAGCACTCATTCTTCCTGAAAAGCATAATTTTAGCCACTTGATACAAAAATAACTATATAATAATAATATCATTTTCTTTCATATATCTTTCGCCTATTAAGTTTCTTAGATTTTAGTATCCAAAGTATAGATGCAATATAAAAATATAGTAACAATTAAATATATTTACCATAACAAGTAGCTTTGTATTTGGAAGTTATTAATAATTGAAAAATAACACAGTGCACTAACTAATTCAAACTTTAATTACATGGCAAACATGTATTCAGACATAAAGTAACTTATAGAATATACATACATATGTACCAATATATTTTTGTTACATTATATTATAAACGAAACAAAGAAGAACTTAATCCTAAATTACTATTTTTAAATTGAAAAATTTTTGTTCAACATAACTTTAAAAAGAAAACCGCTTTATTAAAATCAAGTATTAAACACCAAATGTCTTTTTTTCATTTTTGCAAATCTGTTCACAATGGACTTTGTATTTATTATTACTCTATTCACATTTAAAAGCGCTAGACCAACTAATCGTTCTTGACTCATAGATGTCCTTAACCACGTTTTTCAATCTTTTTAGTGAAGAAAAACTTTTCTCTGAGGATGCAACGCTCACTTGCTTAGTACATACGAGATATAATACTAAATGAACATAAGGGTATAACTGTTTATCACAGTTTTAAAGTTGAAATTGCAGAATCTGGGATATTTGTTTCGTTTTTTAATGTTTTAAACCAAGGTTCTAACTCAGTTTTAACCAGCATCAAAATTATGTCGTTACTTTCATTTTTGAATTTGAGAATATATTTGCCGAAGACGTGGTAGGTAGGGTTTTGGCGGGTTATTACCCCCATTACAACAAAATATATAAAATTACTTTGTTAGAATGCCAACCCTATTTTTCTGTGCAAAGGAATTATTATTAATATTTTTTTAATGTTTAATTGACTTTTAACGCAAAATTCCAAACTAAATTATTTTTTGACAAATAGTTAACATGTAAGTTATGCCCTGTTGCCAAGAGTTTTCAATTAACCCCTTTGTTAAATTTAACACATAGTTAAGTCAATTGCTAACTTTAACAACGAGATCGTCATTCGACCGTCAGTCTATTAGTCTTTAGCTTAAAAAGCTTTTGCTGTCTGCTTCAAGAAAGGATTATATTTTTTACACATTACCCAACCTTACCTTACAAGATTAGAATTGGTTTACAATTTTATTGGAAAAGATCCAGTTTTGCATACAGATTAGAGTAGTTCGAAATTTAATGTTTATTACACCAACAATGTACAAAGTAATCATCTTTAACAAATATATACAGGTGTGGAAAGTTTAAAACCGAAACTGGACGTTTCGTAAGTAGAACAAAGAAAACAAATTAACCACCAAAACAGAGTGAGATCGAATTTAAACTAGGACATACGCGCCAAAATAGCTTAAACGGCGTACGCTCGACGAAGGTTGATTTATGATGAGGGGTAATAAATATGCAGGTGGAACAGCGCTTGATACAAGCATCGACACATTGCGAAGCTTTGTCTCACTTCTCTCACACAGTTAAAGGGGTTGTCCGTTTCTGTTTGATACATTACACTTTATTTCTATGTTCGGTTTTGGATTTTCCACACCTGTATATTTTTAGGCGCCAATGATGTAATAGTGAGAGAACTTTTGGGTAAATATCTCTACGAAAGTTTTTAACCGACTTTTGCTGTAACTTGTTTGTTTACCCGTTATTTATTTATATTTTGTGTTTCAAATAAACCAAATTTTCATTTAGCAGACCGAGCTAAAACCAATAATACAACGAGAAAATGAAATTACCTTTTAGTTTTTACATATTTGCTCTCATGGAATAAAGCCGTCGAACCATTTGTTCACATAAAGGTATACTAGGTTTTCACTTTTTTCCAGCTTTGCTAACAAAACGCAATGGCCATTCAAACCGAACCACAATTGTTCGCTTTTTCTGTTTAACTTTGTTTATATATATTTGCCTTTTACCTAGGTATAGAGTCGGTATTAATTACTTTTATGTTCGCTGTTGTTTTTTATTGCAGACACAACAAAAAAATGTTTGTATAATTTACGGGATGTTATAAAAAAAGTTTATTATACACAAATCAGCAAATTTTTGTGTAATTAAAAAAAAAACAATGGGTAAAGATATTTTTCTAAAACTTTCCTCGCCATGAACCGACTAGTACATTATATAGAATGCTCCAAAAATACATGTACTTGCTGTGAGAGAAGAGGAGATAAGACAAGCCATTCTTTTGTCTTATCGCGTCTCGAGGACTCGAGAGAAAATGGCCCTCTCGCCTCGGAGATAATACTCATGTTTATAGTTTATATTAATTTCTGGTAATATCTATTTAAAAGAAGTAATATTTCGAGAATAAAGATATTTATACAGGGTGTCCCAGCATATGTGGGCAATCTCTCGGAATCTAATAGAAAACCTAAAAATATTATGACAAGTTCCCATAAACTTTTTTCCTATGACCCTCCCCTACGGAGATACAGGTGCATAACGGATGCCCCTGGAAATCCTTTTTGTTTAAATAACTTTTAAAATACTAGGCGTAATTTAATATTTTTTTAATATGATGGTTACTAGATAAGTCTTCTTAAAATGAACCCAATAAATCATATTTGGCTTATTTAGTTTATCAGGGACGGACTAGCTCTGACACAATAATTTTTTTAACATCCTGTATGATAAAGGCTCAACAATATTATTTTTGAAAAGCTTTAACCTCTAACTAAAAAAAGGTATACTTGATTGACATCGATAAAATCAACTGTTTACGAAAAATAAAATATCATAATTGGTAAATTTTTTTACATTATACAAGGTGTTTTCTAATTGTACGTCAATATTTGGGGAAGCAATTCTTGGGTCCATTTTAAGAAGAAAACTTTATATGAACGTATGTCCTAAACGTCTTAACTTTTGAGATACAGGGTGGTAAAATTTTCAAAAATATATCATTTATTATTAATATTTGTAATACCACTTTAGATATTTTAATGAAATTTGGCATATATGTACTATGTATCAAGAAGCATTTTTTAGTATACCACATTTTTTTTATTTCCACCAGTGGCGTTCGTACAGAATTTGACCTGCCTATTTTGGCAATTAAAAAAAAATTCACTTTTTAATGTACAACCAAAATCTTAGGATTAGATTAAACTCATTTACACTATCTTGCTCTTCTTTTATCACAAAATTGGTGATAAGTACATGAAACTATCATACAATGTTTGAAATTTGTTTTAAAAAGTCGTGTCTTTATTTATTTACAAAGATTTTTGGTAAAAACACAACTCCTAAAAATATCGACCATTTAAATAGAAGGCTGTAAAGTGGCGCCATCTATTCTTTCCATATTATATCAGATGATATAAAATCCAATATTACACAATAATTTTAAATATTCTATGGTAGTATCGTTTAATAACCAATAATTTTGTGCAAAAAATTAAAAAAAAGTGAATGCTTGATTTTGACATTTGATGATGTCAACTTTATAGATAGTAACAAAGAATTATAGAAGTCCGGCTCTGACCTACTATTTATTGCGCAAACTCCGCGGGGCCAATCCCCCTATTCCCGCTGCCCTGCACGCCTGGACAATTTTTTTCTACAGTATTGAGCTTCCATACACCTTTAAACTTCCTTGGTCTATATATATTTTACTATCCGAAAAAGACACAGTGTCTGATAACAATTGTTATAGTATTAACAACAAATTAGTGAAAATTGCAACATTTTGGTACTGGGTTGTTCATGCAATTATTTGTGTTACCATTGCACAATATTTAAATGTATTTTCCTGCAAAAAAAAATCTGAAGTCAAGCCAGAATAAATTGCTGCGCCGTGTAAGGTCAAATCACTTAATAAAACCTATACAACCGAAAAATTCTGTAAAGATCCACACACAAAGATAAAACGAAATCATGTTTCTTAATCGACGTGTACCATATTATCAGAATAAACAAATAGGCGGGTAGGATGTTCTTATGATGCCGATAGAGTAGCTTTTAACTTTTTTAATTGTTTACTATCTGTACAATGAAAGAAGCAAATTACATACCTTCAGTCACTGGCATACCGGACAAATTATCATGCGTATATCGTCTTCAGTTTAAAATACGTAACGCGTACGGGTTGACTCATATCAAGTTTTTGCATTGTCGGTTTATGAGGAGCTACTTGAAACTAAATTTTCAAAAAAAAAAATGTTAAAAACATCAAAAAGAAATTAGAGTACGGGAGACGTTCAAATATGAACCGCGTCAGAGCTGTGAAAACTTGAAGTACTTAAGTAAAATTTTACTTCAAGTACTTTTTATTAGGAAGTACTTGTATAGTCTGTTCCAAAGTATACCGTGTTAGCTCTTGCCTTCATTTATGGATTATACCTGCTGAAAGCAATAAAACTGCGAATCGGTAGGTATTAAAGGACAGAATATTAGGACGGACTTTAATAATATTAAGATTTATAATTTATTGTTTATTTAGGTAAGGATAATCTTAAAATTACATTAAGAAATTAAATATATGCAAAGATTTAATAAATTTATAACTGCATTATCTATACATAATTACATTTTTAATCTAAATATCTAAATCTAATTCTGTTTCACTATCAGAGACATCATTGAGATTAATTACAATAGGATTTATGTTGTTTTGAATAGAAATGTAAGGGTCCTCAATTTTTATAATGTGCTGTAGTGAATTTTTCCAGCTCTCAACTGGTATGTTAGTAATTTCTTTTTTTTTTATCAAATTTATAACACTGGGACTTAAAGTAGGTGTAACATTTTCTGCTCTGATCGTTAATTTTACTTGGTTCCACAAATGCTCTATGGGGTTAAACATATAATGATACG
This sequence comes from Listronotus oregonensis, assembly GCA_019359885.1. NCBI lineage: Eukaryota > Metazoa > Arthropoda > Insecta > Coleoptera > Curculionidae > Listronotus > Listronotus oregonensis. The sequence continues at coordinate 3,495 of JAHBCN010026404.1, read as the reverse complement.
GAATTATCACATGTACATATTGTTTTCAAAAATAAATATTATTTTCTAACAAATATTCCTGGATTTCAGTTTTTAAACTTGATGAAGCTGGTGCTTTGTGTAGCAGACGGCTGTGGTAGCTTGCGTTATCCATGACAATAACACTGTTGTTTGGAATATTTTTAAAAAAATAATTTTGAAACCAGTTTTTAAAAAGTTCTGCACTTGTATCCTTATGATAATCCAAGCTAGAATCCTTAATATTCGTTGCAGACAACAGCAAGCAGTTTGGGACAAATCCGTCTTCTGAACCAGCGTGTATATGGTAATGCGTTTTTCTTTATTTGAAGGTGCTTTCGTCTGACAGTTTTGACTGGAATCAACCCATCCTTTGGATACTGTGTCGTGTGTATCGAACCATATTTCATCAAGGTATATCTTTTAATTTTTTGAAGGTAAATAAATCTCCAAGTGCGTAATCTGTGCGATTCCATTACTACTTGTCTTTTGTCTATTTTGCTGTATTTAAATCCCATTTGACAAACAACTCTATGGAGGGTGGCACGGCTAATATTTATATTGGTTTCGTCTTCGTCTAGCTTCTTTTTCAGTTTATCCTAGGTGGGAATAACTCCGCTTTCATAAAAAGACAATATATTTTCCTTCTTATTAGGGCCTGATCACTATTGTCTATACGGTGAGATTGAAAATCACTACGTTTTTTTCTTTTGTTAAATTCTTCACTAATAATAATCGATGATATTGGAGTTTTTGTAAGTAGACAGGATTCTTTTAAAGCTTCTTGTTTAATTAGACCTCTACTGATTAAAGTTTCTTACACATTTTTTACAACCTGTTTTGCATCTAATGACAAATGATTTCGACGCAACATAGTTATATTCTCGTAAAACAACTTTTTCGAAACGCACAGTATAAACGGTTATTCAACACTGCCACTAAAATATTAGCCAAAAAATGTATATGCCTAATGGTTAATACTCAAGAAATACCTGGCCCACCCCTGCCCTTATAAACAAATGGGTTTACCCAGTAACAGTAGGTAATAAAATCGTTAAAGGTTTATTGGGGTATGGTCCGTCAAAAGCCATAACGGTATACTGTGAGACAGCCTATACTTGTACTTGAAGTACTATTTGAGAGTACTTTGACAGCTCTGACCCGCGTCACCTGTTTTTATTTAGTAATTGTTAGAATGAATGGTAAATGAGCAGGCAGTTAATATTTCCTATGAGCAACGCAAATAAAGGTGCACAATAATAATTGTGCAAAAGTTTAAGTAGTGGGGAATCTACCTTATGAAAAAAACCTAGGTGTTTAATTGGTACAAGGAGTTTAAGGAGGACCGTACAGCGAAGGAAAATTGGAAATTTTGCCGCACGGGCAACGTCCGAAAACTTTAACAACACAAACTAACATTAGCCTTATTAACAACTAGTAGAATTATTTCTGTCCTTAAAGTGTAACATTTTTTTTTATCTTTTAGGGCAGCGAGTTTCTTCTCTTGACTGATTTTTTAATAAAACGGCGCCCCTTATTATCCTGACTTACTTATTTAAAAATAAAATCCTGCGTTTCGTTCAATAAGAGGAAACCCTTCAATTAAAGGTCCCATTATGCTGCACCATAACTCCTGACCTCATAACGCCCTGTTGAAAACAAATGTTCTCGAAAAAATGCATTGGAAATTTTTCCTATCCACTTTCTATCCTAGATTTTTTACCATGTCATTTCAATCTCTCTATACCACTGAAACAGGCATTTGGTGTTTCAAAATTCCTGCTTGAATGGTTTCGCCCCCACTCAAAAACATTCTACAATATTGGCGATAACAAAAGTGCGACTTAGGGGGTGAATACATAAAGAAATAATGTGAAATGATCTGAATCCCTGTCGTAATTTAACGTTCACTGGTTAATTTTTTAGGTAAGGAACTTGTACGCTATATTCTTTGAGCATAAAATTACTGTCAATTATTAACTGCAAATAAAATTTTACATTTGCGACCTAAAAGCATCATAACAATAAACTGTTAACACCTATTTTTTCCCAATTTCCCAATAACTACTACCTCTAAACTACCCCTTCTTAACTTTTTAAGGGCAGTTTAATATCGTTCAAACGGAACCTACTTCTTAAAAGGACTGGTTAATGTCGTTCAAACGGAACCTACACGTGGAGTCCGAACTACACACAACAACCGCGGGAGTTCACACCTTACTAATGCTAAATGTTGCCAAATGTAAAAAAGTCTTTTTCTTATATGTAAATGAAAAACAAAATGTATTTTTTTACTTCCGAGAAATTACTTTAGATCATGCTTTTAATGACTTTATTGGTAAACCATTTTCTTTTTCTGTCAAGACAGTTCAATCTATGGTTTCAGAAAAAACCAAGAAAGTATCGTACTTGGTCCAAAACATTTTTCATATTCTTATAAAATCAGCTTTAAATTTCTATTAGTAGTTTGCAAGAATAATAATTAAAGCTATATCCCCTTAAATATTTGTTTTTATAAAAAAATTCGCACGTTCATATTTTTTTAAAACCCCCATTTAGTATTAAGTTTTTATTATTTGCCCTTTTTAAAGACGAATTTTACGTGACAGATGATTATATGGATAAATTTTACAACATAGTTTTGCCTGTAACACCGGTTATATTTGACATATCACCCTCGCACAGTGGAACAAAACGACACTGTGCCACCCAAATTACTCTACAGCTCCTATAGTTCGAGCATTTAGTCTATTTTTTTAATTCTCGTCTTGAATTTGCCTATCGATCCCTCTTTTTAGATTTTTATTTTCCGGAAATTTGTCTCCAAAATGATCATAGAGGGTCCAGATTGGCTTTTGGCATAACTTCCTTTTTGCTCCCCACAAAACCGTCTATGAGAAAATAAGGAGGGAACATGTTTTATTATTCCTTATTATTCCTACAAACGGTCATAATGTTCAGAAACTTTAGAAATACAGATATTCTAATTCAGGCACATTTTCGGACCTCTGGAAAATTGCCAATGATCATTTTTGCGCCGAAAAATCGTTTTTTTTTTTCATAAAAATCAAAGTTTGAAGACAAATTTCGAAAAAAAAAAAAATTCAAATCCAAAATTTTAAACGGTTGAACTATATAAGCTGTAGAGTAATTTCGGTGAAACAGTATCGCTTCGTCCCACTGTGCGTCGGTTGGCTGTGCTTCACTTTATTTCTGGTAACACCTGTACCTTGTGGTTAACCCCACTTCTATAACTACCTCTTTTAGCCTTGTATGTCTGTATTTTAAAACGTATTTGCTACTATTATTCTACTCGGCTTTTACTAGTCAAGCAATGCAATAACTCTTCCTTTATATAGCAGACGATACGATATGACAGTGCAGGTGAGTTGAGACGTGGTCGGCATGTAATAACATATTATCGTTAGACCGACTGGGTTATGGAAAAGTAGTTGTTTGCTAAGGCAGAATCATTCATTTTAAAAAATTTTTTTTGTA
>JAHBCN010026403.1:0-10792 GCA_019359885.1 Listronotus oregonensis | reverse complement strand
AAATTAAAATAAATTATGAAATATGAAAAATTAAATAGTCCGCACAAAAAAAAATAAAAACACTGCAGGATAATCTCTAATCTCACTAATTACTTTAAAACACGAAATAACACACCCAAATACAAAAAAAAGTAATACAAAAATTGAAACGCCTTTAATCCATTACTGGGTGATTTACGCCAATCAGCTGATTTTGACGTCGAGTTTAGTAATTTTTGTTTTTGAACATGTAAGCCAACACAAAAATATTAGCTTGGACAAACTATACCTATGAGCTTTCTTCTTTTTTTTTGGCTTGGCTTCTATCAAGCGCCATATCCCAGTAATTCAGTAGTTAGTTGCCGCTGTCTGGTTCTAAGCCATGGGCTATCATGAATATCTAACAAAAAGCGATATATGTAACTCGTAAATTGTGTTCTTTGGCAGTTAATACAAATGATAAAAACCAATGGGAATAAAATAAATTTAGAAGTGGGTTTTAGGATTTTATTTCCGTCAGTTACAGTAACACAACTTCTGGCCAGTGTTACTGGTTTTGATATCGTTTTATAAAATGGTAACCCTATTTCTAAAGTCAGTTTATCTTCTTTTGTTACCGTTTTCTTTGCAATTTACTTATTCTTCTTTTTCTTTCACGAACGCTGCGCTGTTTGCACGGTTGAGAGGCAGAAGTCTACCTCTAGTTAGGTCCAATCTCTTTGGGAGGTCAAAATTAGCTACAGTGTTAAAACGTTTCACTCGCGAAAAGTAGTTTATAATAAAAGATAAAAGAGGTTGATATAAGGTTTGTTTGTTCTGCAGAAATAGTGTACACCATTTTACACTTTTTTACGTAAGCGCTCTTATGAAAGGTGTATTATAGGACTACGTAGGTAAACAAAAGTGTAAAATATTACTGAATAACGAACTAACCAAGATCTGTTGCGTACGTATACTATTGAAAATCGGTAACTGCGGTAACAAAGTACTGATGATATACAAGAGAAATTGCACTCTTACTTGAAAGCCGACACAAATTCTAGAGATTTTTGGTTGCTTTTCTAGTGACGAAAATTTTTACGAGCCTAAAAGCTTGGTGTGCTCTTAAAAGTTTAACAATGAAAAAGGGCAATCATTATATGAAATCGTACAAAACGCTCTTGAGCTACTCCAAAATTCATCTCATCTAGCGTGCGTGTAAAGATATCCATATAATCTTTACTCTGTTTCTACAACCAAGAACATCTTTTCCTTGCGATGCAAAATTTCTTAGATCAAGTTATACACCCTAGAGTGCGTTTAACTTAGATTTTGACAAAGGCCTTGTACCGATCGGACCTATACCACATCGGGTCTTTAACGATTTTTTTAAGTACAGCATGTTGTAGCTTTGGACACGCTTTAACTTAAGAAAGAGGTTAGTAGTTATTATATTAATTTATTTTAATTCTTCTGTTTTTAAAAAGCATAGATGAATAATAAACAGCAGTAAGTAATAAAACAATGGAAAATAGTATATTACATACCGAGTGGTAAGAAGCCCATTACACACGTTTTCCCGAAAATTACGGTACGAGCGTGAGCAGTACCGTAATTCGAAAGAGTGTAACACCACTCGAGTTGTGTACTATACTTTTTCTACGACTTTATGCTTAGTTTTTTTATAAATAAAAGCAGAAGATTATGTAAACTTTAAGTAACAATACAAATAATAAACAAACATTTGCGTTGTCAAGGCGATGCTATTTGTTTCATAGCCAGCTTTACGTAAAATCTATTGAAAGTTTTTTAAGATTTTGGGGTTCGCGCTAATGCGATTGTGGTACTGTTACGTAATATATATATTACATAACTGCCCTTACGCACAGTTGGGCTTCTTACAGTATAGTGTTTGCAATTAGAGATTTACTGATAAAGTAGACGGTGTGTAATTAGGTTCTTACTAATATAGGAGTAGAAAAAATAGTTTTACTAATATGTATTAAATTAAAACATCAATTTTCTAGGAAAATAAAGCAAATAGTTTGTTTACTCTAGATGTACCTACCTGAAAGTATCAATAAAATGGAATAAGCATAAATTATATTAAAGAACCTGTTAGAAACCCAAATATAAAGAACTTTTGCAGCATTGGTCATTTGAGCTATCTATGATGCTGCTTATATTTGAAAAAAATGTATAATATGACTTTTGTTGGAGTGCCGCATCTTTTTTTCTTTATATTCTGTGCAAGGTAATCCGTTTTTAAATATTTTTTGTGCTTAATGAATTTTAAACGCAAATTTCCAAACTAAATTATTTATTGTCCTCCAAATCTGCTATGTTGTCAAGTTTTTTCATTTTTCACCCTTTTTGTTAAATAGCAATGGTTAAAAGTTAACAACGGTTTAGAATGTTTAACAAAAAGCCAGATAACACTGACAATGATGTTTTGTTAAACATTCTAAACCGTTGTTAACTTTTAACAATTGCTAACTTTAACAAGGCGTTCATCACTCGGCCGTTAGTCTCACTTCATTTCAACAAAGGGAGAAAGTGTCGAAAAATTGCCAAAATCTCCCAATTAATGGACGACCCCTAATATTAGCAGATATTTGATTGCAAGCTAATCCAATCGTATCTAATAATTATTGTTAAGGTAAACAGTTTTAAAATGTTAACTTCTTATTAATAAAGTCCGGTGGTTTATAAAAAATAACCACATTTAATATTAACCAATAAAAAAATTGTATAAAATCTATATTTAAAAAATAAATATTGTTATATATTAGACGTAAGTGTTGCCTTGGGGTATAGATTTTTTACTATCTACCTTAAATTGGAAAAGTCATGCTTACAGTTCGGGTGCGTGATGTTATGGTCAAAATATGATAATGTAGGTCTGGGGTCCTATCTTAAACCTACTAGGCTTATATTAGACCTAGGAGATAACAATTTACATACAAGGGAAAGTGTACAAAAAAAGGTCAGTTTGCTTCGAAATGGAAAATCTGATAATACTATCTATATAAATTTAAAAAATGGCATATATGTGAAATCCAACCAAAAACTAAAATGTAATTCTTGGACACGAGAGTATACTAAAATTAAATTAGAACAAATTATTTTAATTGCAGCAATTTTGGTTGCAAAAGCAACATAAAACAGCCCGATTAAAAAGTAACTTTAGAGTTTTCTTACAAAAAGACAATCCTGTTTAAATATATATATTTTTAAAATTCTTGTTAATTAAATTCGTAAGAGCGGCAAAACTAAGTTTTTCTTTCTCTTCCAACCTCTATATTTTGTATGGAACCCAAATTAGCTCTGGTTAACACACATCCGAGGCCATCCCAAGGGGGTACTCTAATTTAGAATTTTCAAAAAATTGATTTTTTTACGTGTTTTCAAAGTTTAGGCCTTGGAAAATATGCATGTAAAATTAGAAAATATAATTATTAATGTATTAATTAATTAAAAGTTAAACTATGATTATTAATTATTAATTATTTAATTAGTTTTTAAACGAGACTTAAAACTTTAAACGCCTTTTTTGAAACTATGTTTTTCGGAACGGTGGACATGATCTGTTAATTTTAGAGGATCGATTTACTTTAAATTTGGTACAGAGCTTTTTGATATATGGCGTTACTGTTTGACAGGCGTTAAAAAAATATATATTTTTAAAAAATTCTCAGGTTGAAAAAATCTGGGGAAAACATCACTCTTTTTTTACATAGCCGTCATTTTGCGAATTTTTTTTTTGCAAATCACTTTGGTCTAACGAAAACTACATCCTTCCTTTTCAAGTTTTTTTTAATTATCAAGGAGGGTGGAATCAAGTCAACCAGGGGGCAGCTTTTTTGGGTCTCCACTTTGCGGGTCTGTACTTTCTTAAATTCTGACTTTTTTTACTAATGTTTTTTGTACTCTTTAAACATAAATAAACAACTGATAAAACCCGATGGTAAATATTTTTACCGTTTTTTATTTACGGCGTTTAAAAAACACCTAAAATTTGTCCTACTAGACTAGAAATTCCCTTAAAAAAATTGTACTTGGTCCCATGGGCCAAGACGTTTCTATTCTTAACTACCCGAATTCTGGTTATTTTATATTTAAATTTTTAACAACAAAAAATATGTCTTTTTTGTTTAAAATATTATAATAATACGACGCTAGACCCAACGATATTCTTGTATAAATACATGGTAAGTACGTAAAGTACACATAGGCAACTGCAGAAGCCTCGAACTTTCCACTTTGTCTACTGCTTTGTCCTTAGATTACTTAGACTATTGATGTTTTTTTTTTGTCCACTAAACTTTTAGATCATTAGGTCCCGTATAAATAAAATTCATCTTACTTTTTTAAATTAGCCAGTTAAAACTTAGATTTAAAATTTTTCCGGAGTATCTTAGGACTTGTTTTCTTGCAGTTATTGGTATTTAAAGTTAGTTTACACCCCCTAGAGGGTGAAAATATGCACAACAGGTTTTTTTTATGCTGACAAAAAAAAACTGTTAATAAACATATAAAAACATTTTAGTGTTATTTTTTTTAATTATTAGTTATTGAATTAAAGTTTATACCCCCTAGGGAGGGCGGGTTGTCAATATGTCATCGTTCAGATGGTAAGAAAGCAAAAAAAAATCAAAAAATCATATAAATTTTGTGTTATTTTTTCATTCAAAGATAGTTTTAACACCTTTAAGTTAACCCCTATCGTAAAATTTGTTATGCCTGTATTAACAAAAGGAATCGATTTTTACATTATTATTTAAAAAATATGTTCCTGAAAAAATTTAAGACCCAAAGCTAAAATATTGGGACAAGCCCTTTTCATAGATATATTTTTGCAAACTTAAGGGTGTTTCTTTAATTTGCATCGAAGAAAGACATCGGACTTCGAATCAGCGACACCAAAAACATAAAGGGAAACAAGTCTCGTCTGGGAGTGCTACAATACAGGTAATACCGCAAAATAACAGGAATAATAAACCAGTGTTAGCAATATGATTGATGTAATTTTTTTTGTGTTTTTTTAATTCAAGTTTTTTAGCTAAATGCCGTATTAATAATTTACTTCAATGTGCACGTAAACAAATATTTACATACCGTATAAAAAATGTTTGCAAAACTTCATAACTATATTGTTAGGAGAACGTGCTCTTACTTAAAATAAGGCACTTTTAAAGATCTGTGTGCATACAAAACCAGTTAAAAACTTTAAACAAGGAAACATTTTATTTCTTAACAGATCGAAGCAATAAAAGAAAACTGCTGGTCCTACAACGATTACTTCCCGATTGTTTTTCGAAAAAAAAAACAATAACTGAATTATCTTTATTTTTGTATACTTATTTAAAATGTCTTACTTTTTAATTTAAAAGCGAAATTATTTTAAAAGTTTTCTTATTTAAAATTAAGATTTTGGACTTCTCTTTAGTTTGCCCTTTTATTTTAAATCCTGAATCCGTTTGTTTTTTTTTGCATAAATAAAACACTTTATTTAAAATACAGAAACAGGTAACTTGGTAGGGCTAAAAAGTACGTTTGTATGTTTGTTTCTATTTTAAGACTCAGTTTCTAAGTTTTTAATGATTTAAAACGTTATGTGCTGAGATATGATCTGTCTCTTTTATTTAAATTGTAATAATTTCGTGTGCGTTTATTTCCTGTATTGTGCATAAAAATATCAAAGGCGCCTCCAGCTGCCTGTTAGTTATGGTGTACCACAAGTAAATATGTTACATGGCTATCTTGCAAAAATGTGTTTAAATACTGTAATAGCAAAATTAATATACAGGTTTTAACATATACGTGGGACTAAATTAGCGGATTTCTTACTACAATTTTTTATTTATATTTGGTTTTGCTCTGCAAATATTTGCTTAAAAACGAAATTTTGGTCAAAGTCTAACTTGATAGTAAAAGTAAAAACAGTAAAAACTAACTTAGTAGTTTACTCAGTGGCGTGCGTATAGATATTACCGTACGGTTTATAAAAAATATGGTAAACCCCTGTAATTTTTTAAAAATATTTGTTTAAATTTGATTTTTTCTTTTTAACAAAATTATTATTTTAGGAAAATAACAAGGGATATAAAAGAGGCCAATTTTGTTTAAATCCAAAATACCAGGTTTGAGGAAATAATAAAAACAGTACAAGTGTCGTAGCAGGTTTTAAAAAACCCTACGGTTATATCTGTGCGCACGGCACTGAGTAAACTACAAAGTTAATTATTTTACTATTATTAAGACCCTATCAAATTAAGCTTTGGCTAAAATTGTATTTTATTTTCTTTTGGCGCTCGAAAGTTATTACACTAAGGCGATTTTTTTAATCTGTTTAAAACCCTGTAGTATATCTATCTATCCTGAAATAATCTTAGAGCAAAACCACATATGAAAAAAATATATCTCTTTACCAAGGAACCCACGATTTTTTTTCTTGACCCTAAGTTACCACCTTTTTATTTGGGAGCCATTTTAATCAATGTTTTTTTTGGCTCAAATACAGTGTGTTTAAAAAATGCATTGCTTAATTTCACGTGGTGATTTCTCATTGAAAAAAAAATATAAATTAAGGTTTGAAAATGTATAGTTTCTATGATACAGCATGTTAAACTTTTTAAGAAAATAATTTTCAAAAAATGAACGCGTCGGACTTTTTTGTCTCTTTTGATTTTTTTTCTATTTTGCTTTGTTTTTGAGAAAAACAAATTAAACCAATTCATTGCAAGTCTTTGGACCCCATTAAAAAAACTTTAAAAACATAAATTTTAATTTTTAACTGGATTTAACTACTATTGGGGTCCAGAGCTTTGCAAAGAATTTGTTAATTTTTTTCCCCAACACAAAGCAAAATAGAAAAATACCAAAAAAATAAAAAAAAAGAGTTGTATTTTTAGTGGATTATTTAAAGAAAATATAAAAATTGCAAAAAAGTCAGTGGCATACATTTTTTTTCACATATATTTTTGATAAGGTGCCTCGTAAAACTAATTAATTTTAATTTAATTAGGCCTTAATTAGACCCGTATTACTAGAAATAACACTGACAAATTTTAAGAAAATCGGCTACAGGGAATCTCTTACGACACGGGCATTTTCCCGGAGATTTGGAAAGATGCGCGTGTGCAACCTGTCCCCAAAAAAGGATCCAAAACTCTCCCTTCCAACTATAGACCTATATCTCTTCTTTCAGTTGTTTGCAAAGTAATGGAAAAATTCATTAATTCCCAAATCTTAAAGTATCTGGAAAAACATAAGATCTTACATGATAGACAATATGGATTCCGTCACAGTAGATCCACAGCTGATCTTGTTTCCTTTGTCTCAAGTCCCCTTGAGTTTCTTGGTGAATCCCCAGATCGTTGCTCTTGACATATCCAAAGCTTTCGATCAGGTCTGGCATGATGGGCTTCTTAATAAACTTCCTTCTTACGGTCTTCCACCTAAGCTTTGCTCTTGGCTTTTTCCCGTTTCCTTCTAATCGACGTATATCAGTTAGTGTAGATGGTCATTCCTCCAGTTTCTACCAAATTAATGCCGGGGGGCCCCAGGGCTCAGTGCTGGCGCCCACGCTGTTTCTTCTACACATTAACGATCTTCTCTTTCCACAATCAATCCCATCCATAGTTTTGCTGACAATAGTACCCTCCACTCTAGTATTCAATTTCATAAGCCACCGTGTGATTCTGGTTTGGAAAACAAGCGCAGGTCAATGCAGATATCTCTTTCACAAGACCTCAAACTTATTTTGGGTGGGGCCCAAAAATCTTGTTCAGTTTAATGCCTCGAAAACACAGTCATGTTCGCTGTCACGAAAAAGTCTGCAAATGTTCCCTTACAACGAGCGTTTAATCTTGTCGGCGTTACTTTTGAGAATAACCTTAACTGGCACAAACAAAACATCCATCCCCCGGCAGTTTAAAAAAAGTTGGATTCCTTTCCGAGCCAAAAATATTTCTCTTTTTCCCAATCTTACACCCCTGTATGTATCTCAAATTAGACCCTTTTAGAATATTGTTTGTCTGGGGAATGGCGTCCCCTACAACATTTAGCTTCGGACTCCATTTAAAGAAGAGCCGTTCGTCTTATTAATGACCCAACGCTCACAGAAAGACTTCCTCCTCTTGCCCACCTTTGAGCTGTGGGGATCTGTCGTTTTTTTATAGGTTTTTTCACGGCTTCTGCTCAGGGAGTTGGCCAGTTAATTTCCCTTTTCCCCCCAACAGAGAAACCCCGTAGTGCAATTTTTATGCGTCCTTTTACAGTTCAGTTAGAGGGCCCCAACTTCCCGCTTTCTTCGTTCCTTTATCCCTAGGTTCAAAGCTGTGGAACCTGCTGCCCGCAGAAGTTTTTTCCTTCTCCCCCCCCTCTAAAATTTAAGCCCCTGTGAACAAACTCCCTCTCCCACACTTAAGGCACCCACGGTACGTTCGTACTTAGGCATCAGCCTTCGTGGACTGTCCCAAGATAAAAAAAAAAAAATACAGAAACCTATTTTTTAAAGTTTTACACTGTGTATCGTAGACACTATGCATTCTCGGACCCATATTTATAAAAACGTTTTTTAATATATTTTTCAGTGGGAAATCACAACCTAAAATTTGGCTGTGCATTTTTCGAACACCCTGTACTAAAATCTTGCATAAACTAGTATGTGGACAATTAATCAGTCTTTGTATTCTACAATTTTTTTTACAATTTATTTTAATATTTTTTTTATTCTTTTGCTAACTAACCATGGCCCTTACTGCATAAATCATGCACAAAATATTATCTTGTATGTTTTTTATTTCCATCGAAACCCATTTCATATTATTGCAAAATAAATATTATGTAAACTTCATAAAATATGTAAAACCTTTAAAAAACAAATGAAATGTGTTTCTCAAAACCACTAAAAATAGATGGATTACCTTTAAAAATATTTTTAGGATTGCATTATTTAAATTTGACAAAACTATTTTAACTTAGAAAAAAATTATAATATGTAGCAATTTAATAATATTTATTAACAATAAACATTTTCTTCTTTTTTGCAAATAATACTTTTCATAATGTTGCTATCAATTATTTCTTAGCTTGGTTTCTACGACGTATGTGTATGTGTACCATTAGAAGCAAAGTTAGATGACAAATAATACACAGGGTGGTCAGAAATATTAAATGTATTGTGTTTTAATGAGCGACCGTCTAAATTTAGCCCTATCTCCACTTCTACCTAGAAAGATGTGTAGTGGATAAATTACATTAGTTGATCACTTAATTTCTGAATTTTTCACGTAGTTGGAAATGTTTGGAAAAAAAATATCAGGAACCAAAAATGTTTCCCAATATGTTAATCCATGAATTGAAAATATGTTTCGTGGTGTCGCGCAATCTGTCATAAAACCTTCATTGTTTTTTGTCAGACTTTTCCATCTTTTTAAGGTAAAGAATGCTGTGTTCTGTCAGGAAGTAAGTGACTATTCTAAGTCCATCCTTTTAAAGATCCAATAGCTTTGCGGGGCCTTTAAAGTGCGTTTATCTCGAAAACAGTTGCTCCTAGAGACCTAAATGAGATATACATTTTTGACGCAGACGGGGTTATAGTAACTTTTTTTTAATAAACAGGTCGATACAAAAAGCGTAAAAAAAGTTATGCCATCTAAAACAAGTGGGGTAGGCTGTAGCTGACGCCCCCTACTAGCAACATCAAAAGTATGAACGAATTTAAATTTCTCGCCTCAAACCCCCCAAATCCCCAATTTTGTACTGCTATGTTTTTTAGTGAAGAAATAATTACGAAAAAACGAAAACAAAATTAAAAGTTTGACACCCTGTACCTTAGTTATTATCAACTTTGTGATAAGGCAACTTTACGTTAGTTGCATTATTTCGACCTAAGAAATCTGCTGTTGTTCTGTGTCTCATTACTATTTTAAAATAAAATTAAAATTAAAAAATAAAAGTTACCCTTTCAAAGTTTTTGGTCATCCAGAGTCTGATTTCTACTTTTTTATTTAAATAAATGCTGTGTTTAATAATAAAAAACATATCTATTTAATAATTTGCACCGTATGCTTTTATTAAGTATTTGCTTTAAGATACAGTACATTGAAACAATATAGCATCACGTCTACAGTACTTTTTTATTTTTTTTTCTCAGATGATATTTTAAAGTAACAATTTACTTACCTCTATTATAATAAAGATGTTGACAAAATGATTTTTGGTAAAAAAAAAAGAAAATTAATAATGAATAAATTCAGTATGTTGCAAGAGTCAAAACTTTTCAAGTTTATACTTATCTGGAAATTAATTAAATACGTTTAAAACTTAATTTCCTAACAGTTTCATCTTTTTTGCAGTTTTTTAAGTTCTAACGTCATTTTTGAACACTTTTAATTTATCGCCATAAGAGCACGACATAAAAATTCATGCAATATCAAGGGGCCTTGGTTCTTGTTACAAACTAATAACGCTATAAATTATATTTCGATTCTCGAATAGTAACGGTTTAAAGACAATCTGGCTTAGAGGCATTCCCTTAAAGAGATAGGGAGGTGTATATTTGGGCGGAAGAACTGATGTTGTTTTGGCCTGGCAAAAAAATGTTAAGCCCCACCTCAATATTACTTAAATAATTTAATTCCAATTACTAAATACACATAACTTTAATTTTTTAGTTTATTATTATTTATTTTAGAGCCAATAAATACCAGTACAATATTAACCTTTTTGAAAAATATATTTAGATCCTTGCGGTGTGTAATTTCTACTCTAGTTGGGGATAAAAAAACTAAGCTTTGGATACATTTAAATTCTTCCCTTTTTCATT
>JAHBCN010026402.1:0-10636 GCA_019359885.1 Listronotus oregonensis | reverse complement strand
CTAATTGATAGGGCCCTACTAGAAAAAAAAACTTTTAATTTACTTTGTCAGGGTAGGAAAACTGGGGTTAAAAAAAATGTAGCCCCTGGAAAATTTTTTGTTTTTGATCATTTCCAAAAATTTAAAATTTTTTTGTTTTAATAAAATTTCCCTCTTAAGTTTTCTTTGTATCTCTTGTGATTTTTTTGTAATTTGGCCTTTTGCAAATACCAACTTTTTCGTTGCGTACACAGAAAAAGAGAGAGAGAGAGAAAATTGATTATCTTTAGTCTGTAAAGAGGGTTTTGAATTTTTCAAAGAGACGGGTTTCTTCATTAAAAATTTGATTTATAAACATTATTTTTTAAGGAATATTAATATTTTTTCAATATTATCATATAAGTTTTTCTTTGGGTTTTCCGGTAATTGGTCCTTAAATGTTTGGAATTTATTACATTTTTTAAATATTTTTTTTAATTTTAAAGTGTTTTGCTGTTTCCAGGGGGGGGTAGTTTTTTCTATGATATATTTGTGTTTAATAATGTTTTCCTATGCCAGTCTAGCCATTATGTTACTGCTTTCCGGGAGGTTATTATTTTTTTTTTTTTAAAAAGGGTTCTTTAATTTTAGAAATTTTTTTTGGTTTGTCAAAAAGGTCACATTTAAGGGGAAAAAGGGTTTTTTTTTAAGATTTTAATAAATTTATTTAAGCCCGTTTCCCAGAATACCCCGTTAATCTCTACGTAATTGTTGGGTTTAAATTTTCCAGATTTTAAAATTTTTAACCTGATAGGGCATTAGAAACCAAAAAATTTATTTGTGATTGCAAACAATTTTAGAAAATTGTGTTAAATTGTAAAAGTACGACATCTTTTTCGTTCAGAAAATATTGCGATCGACTTTGATGTCAGTTTTAGATCGGTCGGATAAATAATTTTGTCTTTTGATCATAAAGAGTCCTTTAATAAGTCGTTGCTTGTTCGTTTTTTGGGTATTGTGTATTTTTATTTATAATAATAAAAACAATACAAATATCAAAAAATATTATTTATTTATACCATGCACTACTTATTATAATAAAAAAAAAACATGATATGATGAAAATAGTGGCCCTAATTGAAAGGATTGGGTTGTAGCCCGGTTTTGGGACCAATTTTGGCCCTCCTACAATTTTTTTATTCATTATTTTTTATTTTTTTTGATCACAAATTTCAAAAACGGTTTTTTTCTAATTTATAAAATTTTTCCGAAATAATATTGGGATAGAATCTTTACTCTAAGAGAGATTTTCAATCCCCTTTTCGAAATTTTTTAAATAGTTTTTTTGGGTAAAATATCCTTAGGACGAAATTATTTAAAAAAAAATAAATGCCTACTTGATAAACAACGTTTTTTCCATGGTCGGGAGCATATAAAATTCCCCCAGTTAAATTTAAAAAAAGTGACCAATGATGTTAAATGTTTTTAAAAAAACTTAAAACGAAAAATTAAAACAGGATTTTTTTTTTTGTTTTTGAGATAAAAAGCGACATCACACGTGGGTTTAAAATAACTACCCAAGCAAAAATGAAAAGGTTTAAAAATTTAATTTAAAAAAAATTTTAAAATTTCACTTCCCCGGGAGTGGAAAAAAATTGCTCGAGGGAAAAAGGGCGAAAAAGGATTTTGGATTTTTTTAAAACGGAAGATTTATGTAAAATTAAAAAAAAAATTGTAAATTTTTCATAAAAAATATAAATAATTTTATTCCTAAAGACCACGTTCTAAAAAATAATGATTCAAAAATAACGTCGTTGTATGCATAAGTAGTCACGTAAATACATCTCTGTAGTCTAATAAAATAAAAAAATTTTTTATCGGTGATTTTTTATATTTAAAAAATAAAATATCATAAATATAACTATAAGCATATCAGGTAAAAAGAAACCAATCTTAATTTAAAAAACTGTCTCCTTTTAATTTTTACGTTTGTTTTTAATTATTGTCTTCCTATAACCTCAGTTCCCGCTCATCAACATCTTTTTTGGTTTATTAAAACCCAAAAGATTAGGTTGGGAAATTGTCGATAATACATTAGAACCAATTTAGACTTTACCCCATCTGGCCGGAAAAAATGCCAAACATAATTTTTTCAACTGGAAAAGGGATGAGGGAAAATTTGGAGCAAAAAAAAGGGAAATCTTTGTTCTCTAGATGCAGAATTTTAAGGCCGGCGTGTTCTAATGTTGAATTACCAACAGCGGAGGACGTTTTATACTGACGAACAACATGATTTTTTGACGCAATTCACTTCACCCCCGGATGAAAAAGGGGGAAAAAATCAAGAAAAAAAAGGAAGATTAAAAAGTAACCAACAAGAACAAGTAATTAAGATTATGAATCGGACGAATAAATTTTTCTACTGTTTTTTTAAATTTTCCCTCGTTTTATCAATTCCAACCCCTTTTGAATATCTGTTTTTATGTACTGGGAAAAACCCCGAAAAAAAACGCCTAATACACTACCTCAATGGCGGGGAAAGGGTAAAAGACGCTTACAACTTTTGAATCATTGTATCTCAGGAACGGTGGCTTTTAGGAAAAAAAATATAAATTTCTTTTTTATAGATAATTTTATGATCCTAAATTCTTGTTAAAGGAAATTTTATGATTAAACTTACCGTTTGTAAGAAAATCGCGAAAAACCCAGTTCTTTTACCTTTGACCTCGAGTTTTTTTTACGTAGCAGAACGATAGGGAATTTTGAAATGTTATTTTTAATTATGTTTTGAACAGTTTTACCTACTTACAGTTTAATGTAAATTTATGTACTTTCTCTCTTATTTTTTGGTCTAATTTGACCGGTCTATAATGAAAATAACTAACAAAATAAGTAGGTACTCGTCGACTTACCAGGACCAGAGAAATCTTATTTTGTCAAAAAATAATTAAAGGCTGTCTGAAGTTTCGCGTTTCCTTTTATCACGCAGAATATTGCTCGGATTAGTTTTCCCCAAAATTTATCCCTGCAATTAAGCCCAAAGAATTTGTCATCCGCCCATTTATTTCAACTAAACAACATTTCGGCTTAACAAACCGTCGCCTATTTCCGTCCGGAAATATAATTATTTTCGTACCAGGACAAGTCTAAACGAAGATGTAGAATTACCTAAAATTAATATTTAAAAGCATTTCTTGTTTACGTTTTTTAAACGACTTTAATAAAATGAGGTTATTAATTCGATACGTATGTATTTAATATAACTGGAACTGTCCAATCTACATATATAAATTAAATGAAGGGACAAAGCTGTAAATAAATCTGACAGTTTTCCCTTGTGCCACAATTCTTAGGTCTTCGGGGATGCTTTAAAGCGAAAAAAGTTTATCAAAATTAACAAGTGGAAAGGGCTAAAAATGGCCCTCAAAGCTCTAAAAATGAGTTTCCGCTAATATCTGCCAAAATATGCAAATTGAAGAATTTTGTTTAAACAAAAAAAGAAAGATCGCCTTGTAATCTACAAAAATGGTCCTTATAGTTTTTTTCGAAAAATCGATAGTTTTCGGAATAATGGGACCAAAGTCCTCTCATTTCAGCTGCCTCTCTACCGGTAGAATGCCGCTATTTTTTATGTATTCACTTATAACCGGGTGGACGAATTGTTCCATTACTCGGGCAATAATGTACATTTTTAATCATTAAAGTTCATCGGAATGGAAAACCGTACCTATTATTGTATATGAGTTTGGGTCCATTCTGATTTTTCTAGAATATTAAAAATAAAATGTTTTTTCACATTATTTTGAGAGTATCTCATTAATTTATTGATATTTAAAAAAATGGTTTGTTATTAACATTTCTTTTTTATAAAAAGACCTAAGCAAGTGTTCAATGATCCCAGAATATTTCCTTTACCATATTTCTTGCATTTTAATAAAAAATTGTTTTGCCCATCTGCATTTTTAGCCATTTCCGGAGTTCTATCCAGTGTGAAATGTTATGGATTTTTCGACGGCAGATTTTGCAAAAAATATTGGTGTTGGAAAAATAGTGGCGACCTTTTTGTAGAGTTGAAGGTGATCTTCATTTTTTGTCCTAACAAAAATTCTTTAATTCGCATATTTTGGCAGATATTGGCGGAAACTCATTTTTGGGACTTTGGGGGCCATTTTCAGGGTTTTCACGTCGGAATCCTGATAAACTTTTCTTGCTCGAAAGCATCCGCAAAGACCTAAGAATTGCGCCACAAATGAAAACTGTACAGGGTTATTTACAGCTTTGGGTACTTTCAGGTCTTCAGTTACTGGACTAATTTTATGACAATTCCACTTATGTATAAATAACCCCATCTAAAATGTCAATAATTAAAATTTGCCATCGGATAAAAAGGAAAAGAGAAAATGTAACTGACTAAAAAATCCATTATATCAGGGATCTGTCAATTGTGTTTTATTTTTAATGTTGATTATATATTATTTTGGTTTAAAATTTGTTTTATTTGCAGAATTATCTTACTAAATACCATTCGTGCTCAGATTCTAACCCGGATATTGTTTTCCTTGGTTGGTTTAACTTAACCTGTTTCTCAAATTTACTTGACTGGGTTGACTTGTTTTTTTACTTAAAACTAAAAATTACGAAAAAGTAAATTTAAAAAATTAAATCGGCTACACCAAAAATATTTACTCAAAAATTTAAAATAATATTTTTTAATATCTGTATTGTATTCGCAATTGGTTTGTTGTGAAAGATTTATATATATATATATATATATATATATATATATATATATATATATATATATATATATATATATATATATATATATATATATATATATATATATATAATTTTATAAAACCAACAAAACGAAATTAAAAGGGTTTAAAAAAAAAGGGGCCCACAAGTTTCTTTTGGGTTTGGGTGCCAGTAAAAAAATTTTAAATAAAACAAGAAAACCAGAAGGAAAAAATGTTTTTTCCCAATTTTTTTTGATCGTATACTTTTCTCGACTAGTTTTCCATTTGTTGCCCCATGCAATAAAATAAATGCTGTTTTAAACCCCAAAAAGGGGTCTTGCTTAGCCCCCAAAATTCCATTTTCCTTTTGAGAGAAACAAAAATGCATTTTTAAATTTTTTGATAATCCAAAATTTTTAAAATTAATTTATCATTATTTAGATCATTATTTTAAAAAAAGAAATTTTTTTTTTTTACGATTTTTTTTTAAAAACGAAAAAAAACTTTGAAAATTTTAAATTTTAAAAACCCCTTTTTTTTTTTGACCCAAAAAATTTAATTTTTGAGATGGGACAGGGTTTTTGGGGGAAGGGGGGCAATTTGGGGGTTGTTAATTTCCCCAACCAATAGGGGCAACCCTTAAAAACCCCCTTTTAAACACAAACTTGCATCCTGAAAATAGGGCAGACTGTTTTCAAAGATAAGATTTCCAGTTAACGACCCCAAACCCCTTAACGCCCGTCACAACCGGGGAAGTTGAGTCTTTTAAACCCCTTTAAGTGTTTGGCCCCCCAGCTTTAGGTGTTTTGGGCCCCGGGAAAAATTTGGGGTTTTTTGGTTAAAGACTTTACAAGAGTTTTTATGGGGGAAAATGAAAGATGTGAAATAAGGTTTTAAAGACATAATATATTACTATTAAAAAATGTTTTCTGTGTTTAGAAAAGCATTTTTTGGGCAATATAAAAAATTTTATATAGGGGAGTCCCCCAACTTGGAATAAATTCAATAAATTAAAACAAGGTTTTTTTTTTTTTAAACAAAAAAGTAAATATGAAAATTAATTTTTTCCAGTAGTCCCAAGGGGGAGATATGACGTTATCGATCCCTTTTTTTAGTATTTTTTAAAACGCATACTTAAGTTATACATACTTACTCAATTTTAAAATTTTTTTCCACGAGGTTTTGGGACACTAAATTTAACAAAACTTTTCCTTTAAAAAAAAACGAATACATTAATATTTTTTTTTTATAATTAAAAATTTTAGAAAGGGGTTTTTTTACCCCCGAAAATTGATTCCGCATGTCCAAATACGGAATTTTAAAAAAAATTAAAAAACTTTTTTTTGACCTATCTTGTTTTTTTTAAAGTCACAGTTTCACGTATTTTTTTTTCTTTTTTACAGCTCACGAAGGGTTATATATATATATATATATATATATATATATATATATATATATTTTTATATATATATATATATATAGGGTTATTATCTAGATTATAATCTATCTAAAAATTTTAATCAACCCGTGTCCACCTTGGGTCCCGAAATATTTATTTAATTTATTGAGACTGAAAGATAAATGGAAATCTGTTAAAACTCACACTTACCTTTATAAACTTTTTTTTACTATTGCTTTAGGGGTCATGTTAACTTGGGATTCAAAATATAAGAATATGAAAATGTGTCTAATAAATACGAATTTATTTTTTGTCCATCTTTGGGTCAGAAATATTTTTTACCGATTAAAAATTGTATGATAACTGAGAATCTGTAAAAAATGAAAATAACCGACATGAAATGTTCACCAAAGCATTAGGCTCAAACGTTTTAAAATTTAAAAAATATGCTGATAAACAATGTGTCTAACAATACCTATTCATTAATTGTCCACCTTGATCAGAAATATTTATTTCCCTTGATTGGAACTTTTTGGATAACGGGAAATCTGTCAAAAACTGAAACTAACCGACATGAAATTTCCTAACTATCGTTTTGGGGGTTTTTATACCCCTTTAAAATTTGGAAAAGGCCACAGAAAATTTTATCTAGATTAAATTTCCATCTAAAAATACCAATCCATCTTTTTGTTAAATTTGACGAAGTATTTATTTACTTGATTAAATTTTTTGTATGATAATAATCGTCAAAATATAAAATGGCAAAAATTTTCAAACTATGGGCTTTTGGGCTCATAGGGCCCTTTTAAAATTTTGGGGAATATATGCCGACAGTTTTAATTATCTAGATTAAAATTTCTTTTTAAAAAAAATATCAATCCATCATTTGTTCCCCTTTGATTAGAAATATTTATTTACTTGATTGAAATTTTATGATAACGGGAAAATTTCGTAAAAAACTGACACTAATTTTTATAAAATTTTGTAACTTTTCCCCTTGAAGGCTTATTGTTTTTGGAATTGAAATATAAGGGGGAAAAAAATTGTCAAAAAATACAAATTTTTAAGTTTGTCCACCTTAATCACAAATATTTATTCCCCTTTAATTGAAATTTTGTATGATAACTGGGAATCTGTTAAAACAAAAACTAACCGACATGAAATTTTATAACTATGTTTTGGGCCCTCATATCGCCTTGAAATTTGAAATATATCCCGAAAAATAATTTTCTGGGATTATAATCTCCCAAAAAATTTTCAACCCATTGTTTGTCCACCTTATAAAAAATATTTATTTACCTGATTGAGACCAAAAAGATAACTGAAAATTTTTAAAAACTGACACAAACCCTTTTATAAACTTTTCTAACTATCGCTTCCCACTCTATTGTTTTGGGATTCAAGTAAAGAAGCAAAAAAATTTTCAAAAAAATCCCAATTCTTTGGGTTTTGTCCATCCTAATCAGAAATTTTTATTTATTTGACTGGAGTTTGTAGGGATAACGGGGAATCTGTCAAAACTGAAATTAACCCGACATGGAATTTTTTATCTATCGTTTTTGGGCCCATATCCCCTTTAAAATTTTTAAATTATAGCCAACAGAGAATTATCTTGTTTAAAACCTTTAAAAAAAAATACCAATCTATCTTTTTATCACCTTTATCAAAAAATGTTTATTTACCTGTTTGGGAACGGGGAAAAAATAACGGGGAAATCTGTTAAAAAACTGAAAATTAACATTTATAAACTTTTCCTTAACTATATTTGGGGTTTTTCTATTGTTTTTGGAATTCAAAAAATATAAAAAAAAAGTGTGTTTTTAAAATTACAAATTTTTATTGTTTGTCCACCCTTTAATCAGAAATTTTAATATTTATTTACTTTGATTGAAACTTATATGATAAGGGGGAATCTGTCAAAACTGAAACTAACCCACATGAAATTTTTTAACTATCGTTTTTGGCTCATATCCCCTTTAAAAATTTGGAATATATGCCGACAGATAACTACCTAGATTATAACCATCAAAAAATACCAATAAATATTTTGTCTACCTTTATCAGAAAAATATTTTTTTACCTGGTTAAAAACTAAAAAATCTGTTAAAAACTGACATTTTCATAAACTGTTCTGGGCTTTTGCTTTGGGGCTACATTGCCTTGGTTTTCCCGAAATATAAGAAGAAAAAAAAATGTGTCAAAAAATTCGAATTCATTGTTTTTTCCCCCCTTATTCGAAATATTCATTTACTTGATTGGAATTTTGTATGATAACGGGGAAAATCGGTAAAAAACCAAAACAAACCCAATGAGATTTTTTTAACCCATCGTTTTTTGGGCTCATATCCCCCTTAAAATTTTGGGAATTTTAAAAACCCGACAGATAATTACCCAGATTATAATCTATCAAAAAAATACCAATCCATCTTTTTCCACCTTTATCAGAAATATTTTTTTTTACCTGATTGGAACTAAAAAATAACGGGGAAATGCTCCTTTTTTCAGTCGTTTTTGAAAAAATATAAAAAAAACACAAGACAACTTAAATCGTTTGTATTATCCATCCGGGTTTTATATCAGCTAACCTAAAAACATGGCGACAGTTAGGTCCCCCTTTGTTGGGATAAATGACTTTAGGATGTTGGAAATTTTAAAAAACAGAAAAGTAATAAACACCACCGCTTGTTAACAAAGAGAAATTAGTAGTCGGGAAAAGGGTTTATTTAAATTACAAAAATTGTTCCGCCGGATGGGGCAATGGGAGGAGGAAAATAAAAAAGTCGTTTTTGCAAGTTAAATCATTTACTTTCCACAATTGGATTATGCTAAAGAAAAAAAAAAAGCAGACGAACAAAGAAAAAAAAAATCCTCTTTTTACCTATATAGGAAAAAGGTATTTTCCTTTTAAACTTTAAATTTAAAGGAAAATAGAGTTATTTTTTTTTTGCACCCCTTTTTGTTTTTATTACAAATTATTTTATGAAGATTACATTATTGGGGTTGTTTTATTATAGAGTTTAGCGGCCGACAGTGGCAGTACGATAAAAAAAATAAAATAAATCTTTATTTTTTTAATACTTTTTTTTTATATCCAGAACTTAAATTTTAATTTTTTTTTATTATTTAAAAAAGGGGGTTTTTGGGGGGTTATCATTTTTTTTAAAAACATTATTACCCACCTTTTCCCCGTTTTCGAAGTCAAATTTCCGGGAAAATTTGTTTTTAAAATTATTACATCCTACTTAAATTTTTCCTCAAAAAAGCACAAATTTTCCAAAAAAGTTCCTTTTTTGGGGAAACCCTTACAAAAATTTTATGGTAGAGCACCTTTTTCTTTTTAAGGGGAAAATTTTCACAATAATTTACTTATTAGTTTTTTCCCAAAAAACCCAAAGTAAAAATTTTATTTTTTTTTTTTTTTAAATCAACGGGAAAATTTTCTAAGAATTTTTAGACAGAACGATGGGGACAAAATGAAAAAAAAATTTAAAATTTTAATGGTTTTTTTCAGCATTACATTTTAAAAAAAAAAAAACATATTTTTATAAAAGAAACTGAAAAAACCCCATAAAAAACCCTTTAATCCAAGTAAAAATTATTTTAATCCCTTTTTTTTAAAAGGCAAGGGTAAAGGGATAAGGGCTCCCATTTTTATTGAAGGGGTTTTTAAATTTGAAGTCAAAAAAATTTTACAGCAGGGGGAACCCTTTTCCTGAATTTTGGGTTTATGAGATATACAGGGTGATTAAGTTTAGTTCCCTATTAAAATTCTTGGGGAACCAAACAAACAAATTCCCTTTTTGAAGTTTGGCCACTATTAAAAGGTGACAAGCTACATTTTAAAAAAATTTTGGGAAACCCCAGGTTGCCAAACAACCCCGAAACAAATGGCAACATTGTAATTTTAAATAGAATAACCCCACTTTTTTTTGCATATTCGAATTCACATAAAATTCTAAGTAATTTTCTTTCATCTTCCTTTTACCATATCTTACCGTTTTTAAGAAAATAATTAATTACTTTTTTTTTAAAAAACATCACCTGTCAAAAAAGGGTTTTAAAATTTACGGGGCCTAATCGGTGGGGTTTCCAGAATTTTTTTGGGGGAAAAAAAGCATGGTTTTTAAAAAATCCATGTTACTATAGCAATATATTTACAGGGTTAACCCCAAAAGAGTCGATATTAAAAAATGATTGAAAATCAATTTTTTTAAAACAAAAACAACTTTATCCCATTTTTAAAGGGCCAATAATTTTTCCAAAAAAAGGGCCATACATGTCCCCTACATGTTAATAATACACAGGGTTAATTTTCACTTTAAACCCCGGTAGGCCAAGGAAGTTTTTATTTTTTTAAATTTCCCAAAAAACTATTTACATGTAAGTTAAAAAATTTTAACATTTTATTTGATTTTAAAAAGGCCTAAAGTTTTAAAAAATTTAAAAATTTCTTGTATTTAAAAAAAGGGGGAGGTGGGTATAAAAAAATGTATGGAAATTGTGTAGGTAAATTATTGGCTATTTGAAATGGTAAAAAAGC
>JAHBCN010026401.1:0-10613 GCA_019359885.1 Listronotus oregonensis | reverse complement strand
CAGAAAAAAAAGGGATAAACGAACCCCAAAAAACCTTTCCCCTTAGTTTATTCAAAAATTTTTTGACCTTACCTAAAATAGAGATAGTCAGTCAGTAACCCCAAACCGACTTGGAATTAATAAGCTTCATTCACATCATACTAATAAAAATATAGTTTTGTTTTGCTGGACATAATACCGCTACATCAAAATAACTAGCCCCCAATAAATGGTTTAAAACCTAGGAAAAAGTGTACGGGGGGGAATTTAAAGGGTAAAGTAAGAGGCATTTTTTTTAAAAAAGAGACCCCTTTTTTTCGTTTTTAAAGTATAAAAAAAAATTTTTAAACCCCAAAATTTTTTTAAGCTTGCGTTATTTTTAATTTTT
Source organism: Listronotus oregonensis (assembly GCA_019359885.1). Classification (NCBI taxonomy): domain Eukaryota; kingdom Metazoa; phylum Arthropoda; class Insecta; order Coleoptera; family Curculionidae; genus Listronotus; species Listronotus oregonensis. Next base: position 10,246 of record JAHBCN010026401.1, on the reverse strand, counting down.
TTTTGGGGGTTTTTAAATTTTTTTTAATAAAATAGGTATAAAATGAAACTAACCATTTACAAAAAAAGTATTAAAAATATAATTACGCAATCCTCAAACCTTTTATTTTTAAAAAACTATCATGAAAAGGAAATTTTTTTTAAAAGAATAACATTAAATAAAAAAAATTTTGGGGTTTTTTTTTAAAAAAGCTATTTTTCTTGAAAAAATAATCCTTTCAGGCAAAAAAACCCCAGACAAGTCACACAAACTTTAGAGAAAATCTAATGGATTTTAGGTTTCATTTGTACTAAAAATAATTTATTTTAAATTTTTTAAAAACCCCAAATTTTTACGGAACTGGAGTTTTAATAATTAATAATATTTATAATATTTTTTAAAAAATTGGTTTTTGGGGGTTTTTTATCCTCTAAAAAAAAAGGGGGAATATATTATTTATGAATAATTTAGAAAAAATAAATCTTAAATTTTTAAAAAAAACGACTTAGAAAAAAAAAATGGATTAAACCTGTGTAATTTTATTTAAAATAATTTTCCTGTAAAAATAAATAAACAACTAGGTAAATACTTAAAACTAAACTTCCAAAAATAGGTCGTGGAATACGAATTTTAGGGTTAAAAATTGAATTTTTAAAAGTTACTTTAAAAAATTAAAAAAGAACTGTAATTTTTTTTTTTACCCCCCGGGGTTTAAAAAAAAAAATTAAAAAAATTTTTTTTTTTAAAAAAAAAAGGGAAAAAAAAAGTTTTAAATAAAAGTTGTAGAACGTTTTAAAAATTTTTCATAAAAAAAAATTTTAAAAAACCCCAAAATTTAAATTAACTGAGATAGGGAGCAGAACTAGGGGTGATAACACAACTTAAAAAAAAATATATTATTGGGAAAAATTTTAAAAACTCATAGTTTTTTTTAAAATTTTTTTAAAAATTAACAACTTTAATTTAGGGGAAAAAAAAAACTAAATTAAAGTTGTTTTAAATTTATAAATAATAAAAAAAAAATATGAGATTTTTAAGTTGCTGTTATCACCCCCTAATTTTTAGCTACTCTATCTCAGTTAATTTTAAAAAAAAAAGCAAAAAATTTTTATATAAATTTTACGTCCTACAACTTTTTTTTTTAAAATTTTTTTCAGGGCTTTCCGTTTTTCAAAATTTCAAAAGAAACGTTTTTTAATTTTTTTTTCCCTTTTCCCCGGGGGAAATTCAAAAAAAAATTACAGTTCGTTTTTAAATTTTTTAAAATAACTTATATTAAAATTTTAATTTTTTAACCCCAAATTCGTTATTTCACGACCTATTTTCTTGGACTAAACGGTCAATACACCCTAAACATTGCTGTTTTGGTTTGCGGTAAAAAAAACTCATTTTTTTTTTTAACAGGGTTTTTAAAAAAAGACGCGACAATATTTACGGGGATGATTTCTCCTTTTTTTTTATTGCCACACCCAGTGCCGGTTTAAAAAGGGGAAAAAAACCCTTGATCTGCTTGGGTTCAGGGTTCGGGAAAAAAACTAGTTTATTAAAATTTTCCAAAAAAAAAAAAAAAATTCCAACGGGCCCTTTGGGTTTCTTTTAGTGTTTGGATAATAATATTTTTTATTAAAAAAAATTATTTATTGGGCTATATTTGGGGGCCCCTGCGACTCACTCACGCGAAACCCCTTTTTTTAATATTAAATAAAATTATTGTCTGGGGGGGTAGAATTCTGAAAGTCAAAATTTTTTTTAAAAAAATACCCCCCTCTTTAAAATATATTTCCGATTTTAAGCTGGTTATTATTAAAAAAAGTTGGGTTTTTTTTTTATTTTAAAAAACAAATTAAATTTTTTTTTTTTAAAAAAAAATTTTTGAAAAATTTTAATTAATAAATGAATCTTATCTTTTTAAAATTCAAAAATTTTTCGTAATTTTAAAATATTTAAGATTAAAATTTTTAAATTTTTTGGTAATTCCCCAGACTAATGGGGTGGGATATCAATTAAAAAAAAAAAAGGTGATCTGTTTTTTGGGGTTTAAATTTTTGGTTTTTTGGGAAAAATTTTTATAATGTTTTTGCATTTGGAGATCTTCCCATTAAATTTAAATGGTTTTTTAAAAAAAATCTTTTAAAGAAATAAATTTTTTTTTTAAACCCCTAAAATTAAATATTATTTTTTTTAAAAATTTTGGATATTTCCCAAAATCTTAATTGACTTTAATCTTAAAAAAATAAAAATTTTAAACCCCTTTTTAAATCACCTTTTAAATTTGTAAACCAAATTTTTGGGGGGAAAGATCTTAACCCAAATTTTTGTAATTTTTATGGGGACTGAAAAACTTCAACTAGTAAATTGTCTCGTAGTTTTTTTTAAACCCGGGAAGAGTTGATTTCACAGGATTTTTTCCCCAAATTTTATTTTTACTTTTTTGCATAAAAATTTTTAAAAACCCCCCAATTTAATATTTTATTAAAAAATTATTAGGAAAGGGGGAAATTCCCCCTTTTCGGGGGGGTATCGTCTGGAATGGGCCTCCAAAATTTTTTGGGGGGGTGCCAGCCCAAAAAATTTTTTAAAAAAATTTTTTTAAAAAAAAATTTCATTAAAAAATTGACAAAATTCATTTTTCTTTTCCCCCTTTTTGTGGGCCCCAGGCGGTTTTTTATTATTGGTCGTATCCGTATTTTTATGTGACCGTGATAACTCTGATGACACTTTTTCTGATGGCCCTGTATTTATATAAATTGTTTTGGAGTCAGGGGCAGCTGGTTCACTATTTAGTTAATGGTATTTATTAAAAAAAAAAATTTTTTTTAAAGTATTAAAATAAGTATGTGGCTTATGAAAAGTTCAATTAAAAAAAATTTTTTTGGGGAATTTTGGGGGTTTTTAAAAATTCAAAGATTATTATAAGATTTTTTAAAATTTTTTTAAAATTAAATTATAAAAAAATTTTTCATATTAAAAACATAGATCCGAAAATGTATTTCTTCCAAGATATTGGGTGCTAATTTTTTTAATGATGGTTTTAAAAATTATTTAACTATCCTTAAGCGTTTTTTTTAAAAATTGATAGCAGTGTTTGTAGTAAAGGGGCTCTTTTTTTGGGTTAAAATTATTAAGTCCATTGACGTCAAGGGGGTTTTTATTTAAAATTTATAGACAAAAAAGAACTACCCAGACTTTAATTAAATTTTGATATTTTGTTTACAGTTATTTTTAGTCTGTTGGTAAATATTCGGGGTCTTGAAACACGTACTTATGTGGTAATTAATTAATAAAAGTTTTTTTTTTTTTTTCGTAAACGAAGCCGAACAACGAAAAAAAATTTTTTAGAAAAAAAGGTAAATTTTTGTTGTTTATTGTTTGTTAATAATTTAAATCTAGTAAGAGCACCCAATTACTACAAACATCGGTACCAAATTTCAAAAAAATTTGGGTTTAAAAATACATTTCAACCTTTTTTTTAAACTGTATCTTAAAAATGACCAAAAAAACCCCCCTTTGATATTTTCCTTTTTTTAAACACCCAGAAAAAAAATGTTCTGTATTGGAAATATTAAAAAATGATTTTTTTTTGAAAAATTTTTCTTATTTAAATTTAAACCCCCATTTTCCTTTTTTTCGTATCTTAGTGGACAGTTTAGATTTTAATAAAAATCCATAAGCACTTTTTAAAAATTTTTTTTGTAAATTAATGTTATTTTAAAAAACAAGTTTTTTTTCATTATTTTTTTTTTCCCCTTTTTAAACCACTTTCTTTTTTTTTTTTAAAATTTTTTTTTTTTTAGTGGTATTGTTTTGTTTTTTTTTTTTTGGGGGGACAGTGGATTTTTTCAATGGTAGATTTTTTTGGTGGGAAAACCCTTTTTTTTTTACATCATGAATATAATGGAAATGACTGCAGTTATGTGGGGTATGGTAAGAAATGTATAATATTAATGGTTAAACTCGTCCTACGTAAATTCTTTAATAAGAGCTGTTCTAAAAAATGTATTCTTAGATTTTAACTTAAATATTTAAAGCAATTTGTTTTTATCAAATAACTTCTATATAGGATAAGCCCTAATATTGACTTTCTATCTCTAATAAAAATAAAATTTATTTAAAAATGTCTTTTGCTTTTTTTTTTAAAAAGTTTAAATCAAAAACCACTTAATTGTTAGGTGTATATATTAATATATCAACATACCGGGTGTTGCTCCGTCGAGGGGGGACATAGGGAATCCCATGTAAATTTTGAAGTGGTCCAGTATTGGGTCCCCTAATTATTTTAGAAGAAAATATTATTAGGATTTTTTAAAGAGCACGAAAAGTTGTACCCAGTGTACAAATTTTTGCTCTTCTCAGTCGGCCAGCTAAAAAGATAAATGCTAAAATAAGTTACGAATCTCCCATCTTCTTACGCGCCCTGTATTATTAGAATTTATAATAAAATACCAGAAAAATTATTTAACCTCTTACTCTCAAGTTTTTAGTTTAATGTCACATCATTTTTAAATAATGATGAGTAGTTCATCAATCAAGAAAAAATCACTATCATAAAATGGTTTTATGGGGAAATAGTTATCGAAGAGTAGCGGACATGTTTGCAACCTTTTTTTCCCAATAGGCCAATACCAAGTAAATCGCCAATAGAACGGACGATAAAAAAATTTGAAACTACAGGCACAGTAATCAATAATTGCAAATGTGAAGAAAATCGACGTGAAAATCAGAGACAAATTGTACAAAACGAGAGGGATTTAGACGTGATACTTTGTGTAGAAGAGGCCGAAGGAAACATTAGCACGAGACAACTGGAGGACATTACTGGACAAGACCACACCACAATATCTCGAATTTTAAAAAGATGTAAATACCACGATGTAAATTTTACCTGCTTTGAACAACCTTGCTCGTGAAAATCAAGAGATTTGGTATCAAATGGATGGCTGCCCAGCACACAGTACCAGAGCTGTGCGCGAATACTTGAACAACGCATTTAATAAGGACATCATAGGCCCGAACCACGCAATATCTTGGCCAGCCAGGTCTCCGGATCTTTCGCCAAACGATTTTTTTCTATGGGGACATTTAAAAACTAGGCTTTATACCAAAAAAAAATATGAAAATTTAGACCAGCTAAGGAATGCTATTTCCGCTGAATGTGCCAGAATATCGATGTCCAACTAGCCAACGTAAGAAATGAGTTTTATAATCGTTTGGGTTATTGTCCGGCAGTTAATGGGGGGAATATTTGAGCATTTGATTAAATCCTGATATTTTCGTCATAAATTGATTTCTAAATGTAGACAAATTTGTTTTATTGTCTTGCGTAACTGTGAGTGAGTGCATGTTTTGGAATTAGCTGTAAACTAAAATGAAATGCGAGGTTTTTTTGGGGCAAATGACATTAAAAATTTAAATTGATCTAAATTTTTACTGATAAATCGATATGGTGTTTTTATTATTGATTTCTAGAGTACAGGGTGATAATGAGATATACATTGCAGAAGTATTTAAGCAGTTTACTCTTTACTGGTTGTTTGAAAAATGCTCAAATTTTCATTTTGGGGGGGAACTTATTGTGCTCTTCAATAAATTCTAATATCTTTTTTTTTCTAAAATAATTAGGGGAGCCAATATTTGACTACTTCAAAATTTACATGGGATTCCTATGTCCCGCTCGGCGGGCAACACCCTATAGTCATTTGCTGTAAAGGGCATAAAATTGTACATTATTTAATATATTCAAGGCATAACTACACTATGAAATTTTTTTTAAATAAGTGTTTGAACAACAGATGTTCTTAAAATATTTATAAAAAAACATAGGGTTTACAATATTTATAAGGAATATAATAAATTTAAAGTTATGCTTTATTTTGGTTGTTTCAAAAGTACTTTAATAAGTAACACGTGGCTGAGGTCGTTTTTAAATCTATTAGATACTTGTATATTCGAATAATTTTAATACCCTTATTATACAAAATCAAATAAAATAATATATACATGTTTATTTAATTTTAGTCTCCAAATTAACAACATTTTATTATACCTTCCACAAATTTTGTTTAAACAACATGGTTTTTTTAATAAATGTTGCTAAGCCATTTATACAAGTATGTTAATATCCTAATAAGTGAGGTATAGGGTCGAAATATCAAAAACTCGAATAATTCATTCCATTTCGAATTCCGAACTGTGCATTCCATTGCCAGTTTTATTTGATAAACGGTTCCCAAAAATGAACATGGCGTGTGACTTTGGGAAATTTGCTTGGTGTCGGTTTATCCAAACAATTTGAAGCCTCGGCATTATCAGGTATTTATACGAAAGAACTTATTTCAATTTACCTTTTTCTGCACAAATAATACCCCATCATCCATTTAAGGATTTCAAAATTCCAATTCCTAAATTACTAGTGGTTTTATGACTATTGTATAGATTTTATAATAGAAGTTTTTCTATCACGTGCGGAAAGTTATAATTTCCCACACGCGAATGCAGTTGCCCAAATGACGCTTAGCGGAGTTCGGGCAATCACTCGAGTGCGGAAAAGACACTTTTCGCAAGAGTTGAAAACAATCTTTTTTTTACGACCCCATAAAAAAAAAAACTTTTAAACATTTATTGTTTTAGTAAATTTTAAATTTATTTAAAATTTATAAAAAAGAAAATAAATTTATAACAAAGAAACAATACATTTTTAAATTGGTATTATTAATATTAAATATGCAACTCGTTGCACTTTGCAAATTTATAGCTAAGACCATTTGATGTTTTAATGTGATCGGTTGTTGATGATGATCGACATGCGGATGATGTTTTGAAGTTTTTAAATGATATAATTTTATTAGTTTCATATATTATTTATTGTTGAATCCCAAATATTTTTCTGCCACAGAAATTGACTTTTAGCCTCTAAGCCATTTTTTTATTAGTTATCCTTTCGCCTAGATCTTCAAAAACGTAGCCGATGAACGTCTAAAACTGTGATCTTTATAATGTTCTAAATTCGGTAGATGTGGGGAGGCAGCGATATTCAACGCATTTTTTTTAAAGGTTTTAACTCCATTGTTTATTTCTTCAAAAATTACAAACAATCAAGATATGGTTTTTAAATTTTGGTAATTATATTAGCGATAAGGTTCTCTTATCCAGAATATCATCAAGTGTAATATTCGTAAGCTGCGTTCTGCAACAAGCGCCAGCTAAAATAAAAATGGTGCTTATGTTGATCATTAGATAAGTCTCATCCGGTGCTGACATACACTTAGCTATGTCTTCTTTCCCAAAAATATGAGCTTTCATTGCTTACAAAACCAAAATTCTGCTTATTAAGAAACGATGTCAATTAATAAAACTTGTTTCCAGGTTATCTAGTATTTTAACCAAACTTTTAATGGAGTAACATGACCAAAGTGTATTAAACTTAAGTACCTTACTAAGTTTGCAAAAGTACGCCAAAAATACCTCTTTTTTAATGCTTTTTATTTGCTTTTTCTTGAACCAATTTAAAAATTGGGTATATTGCTGCTCGTATGTTTCTTTTGATTTACTTGGTAATAGGTTTATATTTATCTCATTGACAGCCTACACAATATCTTCAGAAAGCTGTTCGTCGGAAAAATCCATTATTTGACTTGTTTTTCTGGCGTGGGAAAATGGTTTTTTCCACATTATTTTCTGTGTGAGAAGATATTACCCCCCACTAGTGCGGAAAAAATTTTTTTTCCACAATAGCGCGGGAAGAGTTTGCAAACGTTAAATAAGGCGTTGAGAACCAGGCAGGACATCCAATTAATGACCTAAATGAGAAAAATTGGGTTTAAAAAATGTATGGTTTTTTGGGTGAAGATTTTCTGAAATTGGAAATGCATATTAATGCACTATTTATATTTTGTGGGTGTTCGTTTTGTCTCTCAAAAAAACGTTAATACATTGAAAAAAGGGAAGTTTTATCTAGCATATTTTGCCAAACTTTCTAAGAAGTTAGGGCCGTCTACAATATAGGCTAGATATTCCATGCTGAAAACGATGATAAAACTGAAGCAAAAAAGTGGACATAAAGCCAATTTTATAAGGTGTTGGGTTTTATAAAGCAAAAAATACGGGATTTAAACCTAAAAAAACTAAAACGTTGACCAAAGAAAAATATCCCAAATTTTTATCCAAAAACTATTTTTGGATTTGCGGGAAGCTTGCCGTCGCCAAGAGCTAACAAATTTAACTTTGAATGACATTGTAGATAAGAAAGATATCTTAGTGGTTAACATACCAGACACCGTTTCCGGTCAAAATTATATTTACCACTACAGAAAATATACAGAATTGCGTCCATCAAACACTAGCCATCGAAGATTTTTTATAAATTATCAAAATGATAAATGTACAGTGCAGTACGTGGGGATAAACAAAATCGGAATAATTCCCTTTGATATAGCCGAGATCCTAAAGCTTGAAAATCCTAAAAAGTATACCGGATACAGTTTTAGGTGGTCCTCCGCAACTTTATTGGCTAATTCTTCTGGGACATATAATACAGACCTAAAACGTCACGAAGGATGCAAATCTTCGGTTGCAGAAAGTAATATAAATGAATCCATAACACATAAAATGGAAATTGCTAATATTATTTTAACAAAGTTTCGAAAAATAATACCAAAAATTCACTCGATCTGACGCCATGTCTACAGCCTGCAGCTACAGCTATTACTTCCAGCAGCACCATAGGTTCTAGTTTATCTATCTGCTCAAACCGTTTGCTTGATTTAGCTTCTACCGTAAATGTACAACATATGACAAATTGTACTTTTAATATAAATTATTATAAATCACATTGTAAAATACTTGAAGCCCTAATTTTTATAACATTATCCATTATATTATTTCTGTCTGATAAATTTTTAAATTTATCTTCTCACTTCATTTTATTTAAAACATTTTTTTTTATGTCATACGCTCGTAGAAAAAATATAGTTTCTAACACTTGCGAAAATATTTTTACAAACTTTGACAGCAGAAAATTACTTTTGTTGCCATGAAAATAATACAGAATAAAACCTGGTTCGATTGTTATTTGAGTTAATATTTTAAAAATTGTACAGAACCTTCAAAATAATTTTTCATGCAAAATTTTATATTAAAAAAAATACGTGGATAGTGACACTTTCCCACTGAAATACGTGCATGGGACTAGACAAATATGCACGGTCGAAAAAAAAAATTTAATCTAGATTATAATTAACACAAAATATTATAAAAACTTTAAAAGTACGTTCCCCCTTTCGAGACGGAACTATTAAAAAAAGCTTAACGGATTCAAAAACACTTTATCACTAAGCGAAAAATAATAGATATTTAAATCTGCAAAAAAACAAGTACTGGTAACTTTAGATTGGATTTTCATTTTAGGTTTAGAGAACATTTGCCAAGATATTGAATTTATGACCAAAAGAAAACCTGGCATATATTGGCGTTTTTGTTGGTGCCTAATTATTCCTGTGACTCTGTTTTTTGTATTAATTTATTTTTTTGCAACTTTCGAGCCGTTACAATATGAGCACAAAGACTATCCAACAAAGGTTATAGGTAAGTTTTAAATACAGGTTTATTTATTAAAAAAATTGTGCCATTGAACATTACTTGATGGATTAAAAATGCGATCTTCTCTTTTTATATATTTAAAAAATCGTGTGACTAAAAAAATTACAATACTTACCAAGGCTTTTTAAAATCATTTTAATTAAAAAACATAAAACCCTTTAACTCCCTTTAGAAATGACACAAAAATTATAATCCTTCAAACAAGCCTTCACAACTTTTATGAGTTAACTTTTTAGAAGGGGGATTTTAATTTTTACAACCTAATGTTAAAAATATTATTCTTTTATAAAAGTCGTTTAAAATACTTTTTTTTTAGTATTCCAAAAGAGAGCATGAAATAAAATAAAATATAAATTAGATTTTTGCAAGCTTAAATTGCAAAATACGGCTAAAGAACTGTTTTAAATATTTAATAAAAAATAGAAGTAATATTTAAACTTTTACACCTATTTTTTTAAGGTAGTTCACTCGTCAAACGGTTTTTTCTAAGAATTAAATTAAATTGAAATATAGCGTTACTAATAGTGTCTTTTATCTTATTAAAAACACCAAAATTTTTTTATCGTCTGTGATATATCTGTCATGTATGAAAGCCATGCAGTCATTTTGGAATATCTCGAAAACGGTTCTCACGATATTTTTAAAAAAACTAATGCAACATAAATTAGATATT
>JAHBCN010026400.1:0-10710 GCA_019359885.1 Listronotus oregonensis | reverse complement strand
GGCCGGTCGATAAAGAATTAAGCTGCGAAACTCCTTAACATACAATTCATAGGCAATAGCGTGCCAAATTGTTCTGTGCTTTTACTGGAAATTTTTGCTAATAAAGGCCTTTATCTTTCGCATTGTTTTTTATAAACTTGTTTAAAATTAAAAAAAAACTGACAATTAAAAAGTTTTTTTGTCGGAATATGTATTAGGTCCGTTTGTTATTTAGAAATAGAGTACTCCATTTAACACTTATTGTCAATAAACCGTTTGTTTTTGATTTTTGAAATAAGTCTAAAAAGCGTTTGGTAAAAAAATTAATACGGAACTTATTTACACTTAGTTCCACTTTTAGTCCACCTTTTCTACTGTGTCCATTATATTGATAACAAACAGATCTATTATTAAACTGATTTTACCAAATTTTTGCAAGGTAACCATAACATACCGGTATCACAGCATAACTAGCAAAGAGCAGCACGATTTCATGAATTGGCGGGAAAGTACGAACAATTTTTTCGCGCAAGTTCAGCCGCCGTTATGCTGGATTATGATCTTATCCTTTATTTAAATTGTAATCATTTGATGTGCGTTTCTTTCCTGTTTTATGCTTAATAATATGAAAGGTGCCGCCAGGAAGAGATCGTGCTGCCTATTAGTTATGCTGTGCCACAAGTAATTAATTATATTACATGGTTACCTCGCAAAAGTTTGTTTATGCTTCTTCGTTTTTTTTTTTTAATAATTACTATTTAAAACAGTTTTTATTTATTTGACATTAATTTATTCTAAATTAATTGTTCGGATATTAAGTTAAAACAGCAATTTTTTTAAACATCATCAAAACGAAGGATAACTTAACAGATAAAATAAAAATTAAAAACCAGATTTATTATTTTAATTTTTAAAATAATATAATATCTATATGAACGTTTGTGTCTAAAGAGAAGTAATCTCTCTGCTGTTATTTCAACATCTTGCTAAACTGTGTATACATTTTTTAACTATTTTTTTTTCACTTTGGTTTAAATATCGGAATCTTAAGTCTCTAGCAATTATTGCGGGTTAACTTCTTTTTCTCCTGTGCCATGTCAGGTCTCCCTAATGTTAGCGATCACTATGGCGAATTCTTTTTTATTCTTGGCCTATCTGAAAAGTTGTTCTGCATTCTGTATTTCTGTCCTTTCCCGTACATTTGTAAGCCATGATGCCTGTCTTCTGCCAACACCTCGACGTCCTTCTGTTTTACCTATCATGATCAGCTGAAGTAATGATATTTATCTCCTTCTATACGTTCCGGTATGAGATTTTTTTTTATTCAATTTGTTTCGCATTTCACGGGTTGCTTGGCTCTTTTAAAAAAACCTGGTTTTTTGCATGACAATCCAAGGTATTCGCAACATTCGCCTATACACCACATCCTAAAACTTCCACATTTACTGTAGCACTTTAGGGTTAGTCTCAGTTCTCAGCGCCATAGGGGAAACAGACAAATATAGCACTTAACTAGTCTATCCGGTTTGTCTGGTTGATATTGTCATTGCCAAACAGTTCTTAATCCTAAAAATTTTTTTCCTGGCTGTCTCAATTCTACTTTTACTTTTATGTCTAAAAGCTGTTACGCAATGTAGCCCTAAATATTTAAAGAACAAAATAATTTCAAAATTTTTATGTTTCAAGTTCTATTCCAATATAATTTTTCTGTAACTTTTCTGGAATTATTATCAGTCAAACATTTTACAAAATAAATTTTAGATTTTAAATAGTTTTGCCATGTCACTAAGTGTTTTTTTTATTTTAACAGCTAGATATGATAAAATACTTTTCGACACTGAGAGAGTTAGCTTTCAAAGATTTTATACTCTTGGCTTATTGGATATAAGTTTTCTGGAGCTACAGTCTCGTTATTGCTTATTTTAATTTAAGCTTAACCAAGGCACTAAAAATACAAAACTACTAAACTAAAACCTTATTAATTCAGTCAGTCATTTTTAGTTGTTGATGTTTCTTTATTTTAAGAAAAAAAATTCAGATCCTTTACTGCAATTCTTTTTAAAAAGTTTAGGTTTTTCATAAAATTGTAAGTTTTAGGTACCAAATTCATATTATAGCCTTAAGGTAAAATTGCTTCCCACTTATAATTGCAGCCTCATTATAAACCCTTATTTGGGAAAATTTAAAGTTTTTTTTTATCTAATATCAAAGAGGGCTCGAACAAGGTATCAGTAGGATTATAACCATTTGCGCGATATCTTGAAGTCTTTTGGGAAAATACAATATAAACCAGATCCTGTAGCTAGTGGTTATATTTTTCCCCCAAGTCTACCTAAACCTATAAACAAAATCGATATTACATTACAAGGAATGATTTCAACTAGAACAACGTTTAAAAAATATCTTTCTAGCGCAATCCTTCGAGACCTGGTTTTTACTTTGCCCAAAAAAACGAATTTTTAATGTATTTTAGCATTATTTTACCGTTATTTCACCGAAAATCCTCAAACAATAATTAAACATTTCTTGAAATAAGTATCATAACAGACTCTTCTGCACTTTATTGGTAAATTTACGGGGTGACCGAGACACTGACATATAAATAATTGTACGAACTGAAGTTCTGAAAACCGAAGGTAAAATTGTTGTTTTAAATTGTTATCACATCACAGATAGCGAATGCTGCATTATATGGTTTATGGATGACGACGCGCTGGGACCACAGGACGCGCTTTAAAGTTGATCCCCTCTGTTCGGTGATGTGTTCAGAAAACAAAGGACTAAAAAGGTTTAGGCTTAATTAAATACGCCGCAGCATATTTTTTCAGTCAGGGTCAGTGCTAGTCTAAGAATTGTGGATGGGCAACTATGAAGATTACAAATTGCACAAATTTTAGATTTGCCGGTTATTTATGCAAAATCTAGGGATATTTTAAATGCTGTAATGTATTAAGGGTACAAGATCTACATATTCTACGTAATGATTGTAAGGACTAACCCTAACAAGATTTTTTTTGTGCAAAAATTTATTAAAAATTTGCAAAATCAATTTTTTAAATAGAAAAACCTGAACCATACAACAATATATGTAAACACCTTTTATTAAAAAAAAAAGAGTTGTAATTATAAATTGGTTAAACAGAAAAATTTACCGAATAAAATTTTGTAAAAAGGTGTTTCTATTTAAGAAGTAAAAGTGAAATTACAAACGGTAACCACATTTTTTTTTTTGCATATATGTATCACTTTATTATTGCTTATTTTTATGTCTCTTTAAATATAACGCTAATCGTATCAGCTTTTCTAAATCATTGTAGTTTTTAACCAGGTTCTAAATATTTTCAGTGAGGAAATGTTCTCTCGGAAAAAGCATTACTGACCCGTAAAGTAATTAAAATTCTAGAAGAGTAGATTTGAGGACGTATCGCTGGATTGCATTGATTTAATTATTCATAAGCACTCATAGACGTTAGGAGAGATAAATTCATTTATTCTTGCTACCTGATAATATAATATGGTTTATCAAAGTAGTACCATGTTCCATAAGTATTAAAATAAACTACGGAGGAATCCATTTGTAGGACAGCACCTTATAAAATAAAAATATTTTTGTATTTATTTTATAAAATTTTTAAGGCAGAAGTATATTTTGCATACAATTTGGACTTAAATTCCCAACAAATTTAAATCTACTTAATGTATTTAATTAAATTATTTTATGTACATGTATGTGTTATGTTTGTTCTTGTGTTTTGGTGTGTATCTGTAGTAAAAAACCTAGATTTAAATGATTCAAACTATCAACGCAATATACTGGATCTGAACTAACACAGTAAGTTAGAAAAAATCGCAAAACTAATAAATTTTAGTGATAAATATACAATTAAAGTTAAATTTATTTTAACCTACAAATCTATTTGGTGCGCGTAAAAGGTTGTTTGTCGATCAAGAGTCTTATTTAATTTTGACATTTTTTATTTGGTCTCTTAATAGAAATGCCAGCAACATTGGTTTGCGCGTGTTGACAAAAGGGCTTTGAGTCGCATTTTATGATTAAATGCAGCATTTGTGTAAAAACTCTAAAAAACATATATGTGGATATATCATCCAACAAAGTTCAATTGCTCAATGGCAAGAAAGGGTAAAAATGAGTTCAGTAATGATCTAAAAAACCTAAAATCTGTCATATTAAAGTAACAGGAGGTTATTTATGAATTAAGGGCTGAAAATGCTGCTCTGAGACAATCACTAAATGACACATTCGTCTTTAAGATTATGTCGAAAATAAATAATTGAAATAGGCGCAAGCAAAATATTGTTATTATCGATGTCGCAAAACCAAATCAAGGAAAGGCTAAAGAAATTCGAATAGTGTATTGATATTCAGGTACGAAACTGAACCTGCTTTAATATTGTATATACGACAGAGAATAACAAATATTAATTTGTAGAAATATCGATGTTACTGCGTTTGAAAATGTTCGGCGTGAAATTTCGGACCTACTCGACTGCTGTTGTGTTAAGAAGTTTGAGGCAACCATTTTCAGCTTTTTCCTAACTGAACTCGACGGTATTATTTAAATTATCAAGTCAAATCTTAATATATTCAGGTAATTATTAAATGTACCACCATTATGTAGTAGGTAAAGGAATTGTCTTTATATTCTGGGGTTTTAAAGTACTCGTCACGAGCTTCAAATAATTTTTTTTCCAAAATGACACGAAATTTTCAACTATCAATTTTATTCTAAAATATAGTATTTATGCATCAATTACATTAAATCAAGTTTAATATTTTGAATTGATCCGTTCAATAAATAAAGAGGGGGGCGGATATTAAAGAAAAGCACTATTATATTATATTATATGAAGTTTTAGTGTCCGAATTTTAAATATATTGACTTTATAAAGAAAGGCCTATATCTTTACTGGTTTTTGGTATATCTGTCCCATAACACTTTTATTGCAAGTGACGAACACTGTGTCACATCGAATATCTAGACGAACAAAAACGAGGTCGTTAAAAAAACAGATCTTATTAGAAAGTAAACAAAAAAAATAAGAACGTTGTATATATTGTATAAAGAAGAAAATTGCAATAAAAAAAATTCCTAACATTTCCAAATAAAAAAGCTGTTCATTTCTAATGAATATTAGTATTTATTTGTTGTTAAATACCGACCTTAACCCTTTAATTTATTAAAAGAGTTGTCTACTAGAAATTTATTAAAACACTAGTGAAATGTTTCTTTGTGAATAATATTTTTGTATTATAGTTGGTTTTAATTCAAGTTATTTTAAAACATTAGTTTTGTACTCTCTTACGTCCTATTTGACACACTGCTCGACTGTTTTGGCATGAGTACGTATTTAACTGGCGAAAATGCATGCCAGAATAGCGTAATGTATATGAGCCCTGGGGAGAGTAGCGAGAACGGCAGGGAAATTCCTTGTCAATTGGCTTCCTATGTCAGATTCTTTATGTGCAATTTATACCGGGTTTTAGTGTACAGCTACGTATTAGGGACATTTCAGAGTGTATGTCTATTCATCCATTTTTGATATATGCATTATATCTTCTAAATATTTTCTTCTGTAACGATAAGCTTTTATTTAAAAATAGTGGTTTTAGAATAAAGAAATAGTTGTAAAAGGACTATTTTTTTACTTAATTAAGATAAATAATATTTATAAAAGATTCGATAAAAAATAACCGAAATAATAACAACTGAGCAATTTTTAAATTAAAAAATCAATAAGTGACAAAGTTTTTTTAGCATAAGAACTAGTCGTCTAAAGCCGGAGTCTCATGCATCCGATTTGCGACGATCCGATCATCCGAAAGTATTTTAATTGGTCAGAACATGTGGCGCCACAATGTTCTGACCAATCAAAATACTTTCAGATGATCGGATCGTCGGAAATCGAACGCATGAGACTCCGGCTTAATGGTAGCAGGACCGCCTTTTATCATCTTGTATTTAAATTTTATAATTATAGATCAGTATCCATTATTAGAGGGGCCAAGGCTGTTTCGTGGCCTATTAAAGTCCACGGAGTTTCATTATGTATTCTTATGTATTTTAACCTGCTAAATTCGAATTTCAAACTTGCTCATGCGTCAGAAGTGACAGAAATTTGTTTTAAGCAATTAAATTATTTAAAACGTCATAGAAAACAATCTGCAATAGGCATCAATGTTTAAACACCGCATATCGATTGGTAAACTTATTAGAAATAATCTAGTTTAAGGTTTATTAAAAAGATTTAATTTAAACCGAAGATATTGCAAATTTAGTGCAAAAATATTGCGAAATTACGGTATTTCGGGGATTTTTTACTTATACGTCGACTTTGTAAATAAACAAATAAAATAACTTTATAACAGCCTAAATTAAAGGGAAAAGGGCTACTTTTAAAACGAGACCTTAACCGCAGTCAAAACATTATTTTTAGCAAAGTTATAATCACTTAAAAGTGATTTTTTTTAATCAAAAGAGCATATAATTTGTTTATAAGTTTTTTAACGCTACCAAATCTTTAAATAACAGAGCATGTTACATATTTTTATTCTACGATCTAACACAAATAATTTGGTGTTTTATAAGTATATCCAAATTTTTTTTAATAAGATAAAGCATTTCTTAATTGCACGAGTAATCACTCTCCGAACGGAACGTCTGGAACTGTAACTATGAGAGCGTGCTAGGCCAATCTATAGTAGGACCACATTTTTTATTTAAAATAAAATATTTTGCTTTTATTTTAATAACAACACAAATAAAAAATTGTCAAGTTTAAAATGACCCTATGTTTTCTTAGTTAAAATATATACAAAAAAAAATGAAAAAAAAGCTAATATCCTAGAAACAAAACTATGTTGACATTACCGGAAAGACAATACATAATATATTTTAACATACAAATAGTAAAAGAAATAGTTGGCATAAGAAAGTAAATAAAAAAAACTATTGAAACTTTAAAACAAAATAAAAGAGTTAGATTAAGGGAAAAAATAACGGGAATCTTCGCAAACGTAAATTGTTGTCGGGTTAAAATGACTGCTTTATAAATTTTATTTTCCAACACTTCATCTAGAGGTGTTAGATCTGAAGATCGTGGTGGCCCCCTTGTAGGTCCATGTGTTCCTATCCAACGATTTCTAAAATGAGTATTTAAATAAATCTACTAAGTGACATAAAAAATGCAACACCCAGACTTATTTATTGAATTTTAATAAAGACTTGTGTGCATATTTTCTAATATGAAAGTATACGCTGATAAAACTGTAAAGGCATTTCGAGTCGCACTTTTTTCTAAAGGCCTTTTTTGTCATATTGGGATCCTAACAATATGAACGTGTTTATTTATTATTCAGTGATTTTTCTGTGATGGTTTTCTTTGGTCTCATTTGTTTTATCATTGTTTCTTGCATTATCATGCCTAGAGTTCACAGACGCGCTGCGCTAATTTCACTCAACTTTCCAAGTCTGAGAGGCGTCGGTTAATTGGGTTACGTGAAACCAGATTTTCTTCTAGAGGAATCGCTAATCGGGTGAATCGAAATGAAGCTACTGTAATGAGATGTTGTCGAGCATGGTTCGAAGAAGGTCGATATCGTCGAGTTAGAGGTACTGGACGCCAAAGACAGACTACAGAGGGAAGGGCCATAACAATGAGAATAGTTTATCGCCGAATAAGGTCTTTTGGATTGTCCCCATCTCCTACTACTTCTGACCCCACAGCATCGTCAGCAACGATGGAATATGGAATGGAACTCAGTCGTTTTCAGCGATGAGTCCAGATTCTGTTTGGGCGCATATGTTGGACGTGCAAGAGAAAGAAGGAGACGTGGTGAAAGACACTGTTGGTGTTATGGTATGGGGTGCCATTACTTACAACAGCAGGTCACGAGTAGTGTTCATTCGAGGTAGCATGACTGCCGAGCGCTATATTTACGAAGTTTTACAACCCATCTGCTTTTCTTCTTGAAAAAATTTTCAGCAGGACAATGCACGACCTCATCCCGCACGTGTTAGTTTAGACTTTTTAGAAGCGTCCGGTGTAAATCTGCTTCAGTGGCCTTCTCGATCTCCAGACCTTTTCCCCATCGAACATGTATAGGATACGATAGGCAGAACGTTGCAAGATTCACCACACTCTTCACAAACATTGAAGGTTCTACCAAACCAAATCTAATCAATACCGCGTCTACTTAACAAATCAGTTTTTGTTTATCTGTAGACCTGAAAATTGTAAAAGTATGTTTAAAATTACAGCACTTCTACTCGGGGTTGCATTTTTTATGTCCCTTAGTTTACTCTCTTATTCGAAGAGCGTTATGGCCAAAGAAATATAAAAAAAATAGTTGAATTGAACTAAATTTTATACACATAATAGGTAGGTACTTAGTTATATATCCTAGAGACAGGAAGAGTGTGTTGGGTATGTAATTTATTTGCAATATAATTGTCGACACAATTTGGTCTAATTTTAGATATCAGTACTGTAAGAGGCCAAGATTTTTGAATAGGAATTTCGCCCTTATTTCGAGTGTTTTTGTTGGGATCTCTTTCCGTTTTTTTTCCGTTTTAAATATTAAGTACAATAATTGATCATTTTAATGCCCCTGGTTTGGGATCTGATAGGTAAAATGTAGCATTTTTTTTGTTTATTCTGCCTTCATTTTAAATTCTAAGACAATTATGACCTTAAAAACACAGGTTTAATCAAATTGCGAACTAAAATACCCCCTAAATATACGATATGACCGCTCCTGTTTCAGGGCGTTCCGATTAAAAATGTGCTATTAAGGGTTAAACTTTTGATAAATATTTGCATTTACTGGTGATTGTGTGTGGGTGTTTTTTTTTTCGTTTTTCTAGTTGCCATTGAGATTTTGCCGTGAAGCAATAAGAGAAGTTGTGTGGCTGTGTGCACATTGTAGAATTAATAGAGAAAAAAGAAAGAAGGTCTATTTATTTAAACTAAGGCGGCCAACTTTATAAAAAGTCTATGCGGGACATACGACGATGACGGGTGGGAGGGGTTGAGGAAAAAGGAGTAAAATTAATAAAAATCGGGTAATACTAAATCAACATTTTTTAATTTAAAATCGTATTTTCCCGTTAAATGAAATGTTTTAACTAGATTAAGGTTTTTGCTAAGTATATCATAAAAGTTTTGACAACTGCCCATATTAAATTTTACAATAAGCATTCTACGTAACGTTTTAACGCCACTTGCGCTTTATCCATAAATTAACTAATTTACCTACATGCGGGACGCAAGACGCAAGAGATAAATTGCGGTACAATTTTATTAAATATTGCAATGCGAAATTACAACTGCCAATCCTTCTGCAGAATGCGGGACGGTTGGACGCCTTAATTTAAACAAATAGATATGTATACAAAATAATCCTTTCTTTCTTTTTCCTCTATTATCCCAAGAAATTAGTTGGTCATTTATTTCATAGTCATAGTTAATAACAATATAAATATACGTACAAAAAATGAGTTTAACTATAAGTATTTTAACTAATATAAGTGTGTTTAAAAATTAAAAAATAATGGAGATATCAGCACTAAATTCCTTTGTTGTACAATATTTACTTAAAAATAGATACCTATTTTAACCTTTACTTTCGGAAAACGAGCAAACTTCGCAATCAAGCCTGAACTCTGCCAAGCATCAGTAACTGCTTCCCTTAGTCGCTCAGATCATGGCTCTGGCTTGGTCACTGTATCGTACGCTACTCACGTTCTGTCTGGCATTACAACTCGGCCGACTTAAGATGGTCTGAGAGATTTCTTTGCCACCTACCCTTGGATTCCTACTTCCTTTTCCACTCACGATCCTTCCGAAATTTATACAAACAACTTACCGTAACAATTCAACTGGGCATAGAGACTTATATTCCTCACACCAAAAAGAACCCCAAACCTTCAAATCATAAACCATGGTTTTCTAAATTATGTGACAAAGCCAGACTTTTAAAAACCCAAGCTCACAAGAAGTTTCTTCAAATCCCTAGTCCCAATAATCGACTGGCTAGCATCCAAGCAAGAAGTCAGTATAATCAAACTATCTCAAAAGCCAAGGACCGTTTAAACAATCGGAAGTCCTTTTTTGCTTGAATGGCAGTAAATGCTTCTGATCCCTTGCCATAAAAATTAGTTAAAACCTGCCGCTATTTATCACTCAGTTTGAAACACAATATCGCTTTTTTAAGGCCCCCATTACCCGGGGCCTTTTTTGGCCCTTTTTTTTTCAAATGCAATTAGTTTTAAAATTTCAACTAGAGGGGTAAAGTGTCGGGGAAATTTATTTATTTATTTCTTTGCGTAAATGGTTTTTTAAAATTTCAAGGTAATCCAACAAAAAAAAGGTGGAATGTGGCTGCCTGGATATCAGGCGGTGTTGCCGTTAACAACAAATTGATAATACTACGAAAAATTTGTTTTTAAATTTAAAAAAAAAAAAATATTAAGAAAAATTTTTGGTAAATTGTATTTTGTAGATAGCGTCGCGGTAGTGATCATAAATATGGTTTTAATTTTTTTTTTTCAACATCATTAAAATGCTTTTTTTATACTCTCCTGTACGCTACTAGGAGTTGATTTCAAAATATGTAGTAACGTAGGTGCCTTTTGGGAAATAAGTTGTTTTTTTAAACAAGCCTTAAAAAATTGTTGTTGTGATAAACGGGGAAAATTCCGGAAATGATTC
>JAHBCN010026399.1:0-10638 GCA_019359885.1 Listronotus oregonensis | reverse complement strand
GGTATTCTAAAAAAAAGTTATTATCGTAGCTAGAGTCTACGCCAATAGTAAAGAGTACAATGACGTCAAATGCGCACAAACCGATATTCACCGAGGCAGCAACACGTGGGTCAGTGCCATGATACTATTACAAAAAAAGATAAACCCACGCGCATGAGATAAGCCTATCTCTCTCGCACGCCTGACGTCACTCGACGACATTTCCCCAGAAAGGGAGTTTTAATGGGGCATTCCGATTTCTGTTTAGATGTTAGATGGATTAACGATTTTATTTTTTTTTAAACGTCATATAATGCCAAAATACAATAAACAAAAAAAAGGCTTTAAAACACTGCTTTCCCAACCGACAAGCAGAATTGTTGTCGTCGAGTGACGTCATGCGCAACGTCGTACGAAATTAAATCGCCAAGTGGTTTTATCTTCTAGTAATAGTATCATGGGTCAGGAGTTTTACTATCCGAACATCGGATGGTAGTTTTTTTATATTTTTTAATTTACGAAACTAAAATTATTGTGTGTTTATCTTGGAACTTTTATGTGTTTTAGTGTGACTTATTAATTGTTGTAACTGTTAGGTGAGTTTCTGTTCCGATGCAGCTTCTTCAATGTCATTTTATTTAGAAGTATATTTTACAGTAGATTCTTTGGTAATTGTTTACAAAACGGTTTTCTGCTATTTTAACGCCGCCGCCACTGCCATTTAATATCGAAACCTGCTGCAAAGAAAGACGGAGAGACTACTCTCTCGGTTTATTCGCGCAGCCAACGATGACGTCAAAGTATTCTTTACTATTGACAATTACCCTATAATCTAATATACATAGTCACAATATTTAATTTCGTTGCCACTACGATACTGATATTTAAGAATTAAAAAAAAAGGATTTGTAAAATACCACATATTTATTAAAAAAAAAACAATATATTACAGCCACTTCATTTCTATGACATTAAACTGGTACTTAAAGTAAAATGGAAAATAGCATTTAACCAGAAGTAAGTGCATTTTAAACAATTAAGGTTGAAAGTTCAAGTTGTAGGATTATTTTATTAATTATATATTGGTATTAGCAAGCGTACTTCTTTTATTACATTTAAAATTGTAAAAAAATGAAAAAAAAAAAAATAATATATATATATATATATATATATATATATATATATATATATATATATATATATATATATATATATATATATATATATATATATATAATATAAATATTTAAAATATATATATATATAATATATAATATATATATATATATATATATATATATATATATATATATATATATATATATATATATATATATATATATATATATATATATATATATATATATATAAACTAATTATTATTTTGTTAGTTGTTGTGAGAACAGGTAGCTCAGCTAAAATATATTTAAAAGGGTTTTTTTAAAAAGCAATACAGAAAAAAAAAGTTTTTATTTAATTACAATTTAAAGGCCCTAACTTTTTTTGCTGCGCGCTGGCTGGGGGGAAATTTAAAAAGAACGATAAAGGGAAAAAAAATGTTTTAACTATCTAAAGAATGACATGATCGTTAGGCCAACTAAGATTAATTTTTGGCATTCGAAGGCCTCACTAAAAGATATAAAACTAGTATGAGAAAATTTTTAAAAAAAAGGATAAAAGGGGGTTTTTGAGCATAGAGTGTGTCCCAAATTTGGCCTACATGTACGCCATCTTGTTAGGGGAAATATGGAGAAATGTTTGAATGAGGAAAGTTTTCAAGATTTGTTAATTTTTTAGAATGCAGCAACTTTTTTTTTTTTAAAATCGCGATTTGAATTCTTCCTTATAATTCGTTTGTTTTAAATTTGACAGGTTTTAAACTATTAAATTATTGGCCCTTTTTTGCGACGAACATTTTTCCAGCTTTTTTTTTTTCCTTTAATCGATTTTTTTTTTTAAATGACAACCAAAAAAATTTTGAATTTATATGGCGGCCATTTTTGATTTTTCCACCTGCCACCAAACAGTTTAAAAAAAAAAACTAACCGCCTTTAAATAGTTGGCAATAGTTAAGAAAACTGTATTTTTTTTTTTCCACAAGATTTGAAAAAAATTTGGTGTAAATAAATGCCTTTTGCAAATAAAAAAAAAA
Source organism: Listronotus oregonensis (assembly GCA_019359885.1). Taxonomy (NCBI): domain Eukaryota; kingdom Metazoa; phylum Arthropoda; class Insecta; order Coleoptera; family Curculionidae; genus Listronotus; species Listronotus oregonensis. The sequence goes on along the minus strand of JAHBCN010026399.1, from coordinate 8,507 downwards.
ATTTAAAATTGTTTAGTGGCAAGTGGGGATCGTTAAAAAAAAAATTTAAAAAAAAATCAAATGGCCGCCATATAAAAATTAAAGTTATGGTTGTAACTGAAAAGAAAAGACGATCGGAGAAAAAAAATTTAAAGGCAAAATATTCGTCGCCAAAGTGCCCTTAATGTTCCACAACTGAATTACAAGCAAAAAAAATAGACGATTTTCACTTTTTCGCTAATATTATCAGAAATAAATTTTATAGAAAAAATTTAACCACACAGTCAAAATCAGCGTTAAATCCTCCAAAATTTTTTCATTTAATCTTTTTCCCTTTTTTTTAAGGGTGACAGTTAAAACTATAAGAAAAAGAAGATTTGGAAAAAACAAAAAAATCGTTGGGGAAATTAGTTTGATTTTAAAGTCCGTAAAAAAAAACCCCAAGAAAAAAGATTTTTATAGAATTTTGTCAATAAATTCGATTTCATTTCATTTTCGACCACCCCTACATTTTTTGAATTTTTATCTAAAAAAATTTAAAGTTTTTTTAAACCAAGTTTCTTTTTCGATTTTAGAATTAGCTCATATAAAAATTTTGACTAAAAACGCTTATTTTTTGAATTTTGATTTGCCCGCGAGGGTCAATGGGGAAATTTTTTGTTTTTTTTAAAAAAAAAAAAAAAATGAAAGGGGAAATTTTAATTTTTTATTTTTAAAAAAAGAGGATAAATTTTTAAATTTAATGAAAATAATTTATTATCTTTTTTGAACCGTTGTTTCCCAAAAAAATATAATTTTAAAAATTAAAAAAAGGACGCCACTGTTTTTTATCAAAAAAAAAAACGGTTTTGAAATTTTTTATTTAACAAAAAAACCCCTTTGGACAAAGGTTTTGGATTAAAAAAAAAAAGGTTTACATACTGTTACCTTATAATTATCATTGTAAACAGTATTAAACCATTTTTTTTTTTTAACCCAAAAAACCTTTTTCCAACGAAATAAAGTCAAGAGGTTCTTTTTATTAGAACTAATAAGGATTACAAAACTGATTTTTTTTTGAAAAAAAACAGGGCGTGCCATTTTTTAATGTAATAAAATTATATTTTGGTCAATAAAAAATTCAAAAAAAAGGTAGGTAATAAATTCTTTTCATTAATTTATAGAGACATTTACCCTTTTTTAAAAAATATAAAAATTAATTTACCATTGCATTTTTTTTTTTGAAAAAACTCAAAAATTTGCTACCATTTCAGTTAACGCCATCTAGGGGCAGAAAAAAATCAAAAATTCAAAACCAAAATTTAAACTTTTGTAAAAAATTTTGCTTTTTCATAATTTTAAATTTGCTAAAATCGGTCAAAAAAAAGGGGGGGAAATCTTGGTTTTTTAAAAAAAAAAATTGCCCCCCACCGCTTTATTTTGATAGATAGAACAAAACGTTTTAGAAAAAAAAATGTAGGGAAATGGTCAGTAAATATAAAAATAATATCATCGATATATTTTCATTAGACAAATTTCTATAAAAATCCCTTTTTTTTTACTTGGTGTTGGTTGGTACGCCCTTTTAGCGGACTTTTTTAAAAAACTGAAAAAAAATTTCCCCGCAATTTGTCTTGGCGACTTTTATTATGATTTTTTTTTTAAATTTTAATACGACCAATATCTTATGAGATAGGCCCGCTCACTCCCCCCTTTAAATGATCACCCTGTACAGTAAACGAGATAGCAATATTTTGGGGGGCTAAATTTGGGACATGTTGCCCCCAAAATTTGAGCTCATTATTGGGATCTGGAAAACTTAAAAAGTTTCGAGGTCGGTAAAAAGGGGGGGAAAAAATTCCCCAATTTTTTGTGCTGTTAAAAAAGCCCCTTTTGGGTTTTTAAAAAAATTTTAAAAAATTTTCAAAGACTTTTAAAAAAAAAAAAAAATTCGCGATTTCATTTTTTTTTTTTATAACTCTATCTAATTAGATGTAACAAAAAATTACTTCCCCTTTTTGCGCCATAACTTTGTTTTTTAAATATGGTCCAAAAAATTTTTTTAAAATGGATTTTAAGAGCTTTTAAGATTCCAAAACCGATAATGTATTGCACTTATTCAAATAACCAGGACCGTATTAAAAAAAAAAAGTTAATGATCAGCTCAATGACGAAACGCCAGTTAAATCTAATAACACTGTTTTGCAGAAAAAAAAAAAGTAACCATAAGAATGGAAATTTTATTTTGCTAAATCTATTTAAATAGAGCAAAAAAAATAAAAATTCGGTTTTTTCCAAATATTTTCGGAAGTATTACAAATTTTTAAACTTTAAGGCGGTATTTTGATAGCATCAAATTGTGCAACTTTACTTCCATTTAACTGACCTCGTATCTTTTCATGTTTCCGAGATCTCAATGATGAGGCTTAATTTTTAGACACCCTGTTTATGTAAGTGGAGGCAAATAATAGCGTCGCTGATTCCAAAAAAAAAATAAAACATTTGTCTAAACTTTGTTACAGGTTTTAAATCGTAACTTTGAAGGGGAAAGTTTTAAAACTTTAACGTGCCTATTTCGGAACTTATAAAAAATAAATTCTTGCTTTAAGTTTAATTTACTTCCATTAAAAACCCCCCTAAATTTTTTTTTATTTTCATTTTTAAATAACAGGTTGTTTTAAGAAATGTTATGTCCATGTTTTTAAATAATAAATAGGTTAGATAAATTATTTACCCCCCATAGGGGCAGTTTTTTTTTGGTAATTATTAAACACATTTTTAACCTTTTTAATTATGTAGGTAGGTATTTTTTTTATTTTAATAAAAAAAATTTATTTCAGTACACGTTAAACTTATGGCAATGTTGTAAGATATTGTTTACACCATCGCGTTCTTAATAATTTTACGAAATTACAAGAAAAAAAAATGGGGTAAAAAGCTATAGATCGTGGTTTTGTTACCAATTTTAGTATATTAAAGTATTTGATTTTTAACATCGAATTTGGTGAATGTCAATATTCGCCGGTGAATGTCAAAAAAAAAAAAAACTGAACCAGCACTAACCAAAACTAAAAATTTGATGCGTTCTTTAAAACCAAAAGTTTTGGTTAGCTTTACTAGTTTCGGTTCTTTTTTACCAGAACGCAGCAATGTGGATTAGGATTGTGCCGATACCACATTTCAGATACCGATACCTTTCCCCCCGATACCGATATTTATTTGAAATATAAAAAAAATTGGTTTTTTAAAATACTGTTTTGATTTATTTATATTTACACCCAAAATAGTCAAAATTAAAACAAAACATTTAAAGTTTAAAAGAACATCCAATATTTCTTTTTAACTTTTTGTTCATTTTCGTCTTCGGTAAGAAATTTTGGGGCTTTATCACGAGGTTTTGGGGACCGAGAATTTAAAAAAAAAATAATTTTGTTTCATAAAACGAAGTTGTTCTTCAGTCCTTTTTAAAATTTTTTTGCGAGTGATTTTAGACCTTTCATTTTTAAATAATGTTTTAAAACAATTTCGATGTTTTTTTAATGGACAAATATTCACTAAAGAAGTAAAATAATCACTTAGTGTCTTTTGTAGCTTCGAAACGGTTTCAAAATTTTAACTTTTTTTTCAGCAAGTATCCAGTCAGGGGACATGTCCACAAAATTTGCGGAGGAAGAAACAACAAAACCCAAAAAAATAAATATTTCAGATTTAAAAAAATTAAAAAAATTTTTTGGGAACATGAACTATATTACGGTAAACCCAATTAAAAAAAAGCGAGTGACGATGATTCTTGGCCGATTGAATAAAAAAAAAGCAGTATCTAAAATCAGATACGTTTGTATCTGAAAATTAAGGTATCGGCGAGTATCGGAAATTAAAAAGTATAGGCCGATATCCGATATTATATCGATATGGCCCCAAGCCCTATTGTAAATAGTTTTGGTTGGGGGCTCGTTTATTTTTTTTTTTTAAAATTTAATTTTTTTCCAGAAAAATTGAATTCCCAAACCCTTTTTGCATATATTTAGACTATTTATTATTTAGGAATTTAATTTAACGTTATGCAAAATGTCCCCAGGAATTGAGATTTGTTTTTTAGATAGTAATAATTTTAAAAAAAATTGTGTTTTTGTACATTTTAGTGCCTAGCGATGTAAAATAAAAATAAATATGAAAAGTTTATTAAATTTTTTGATTTTTTTTTTATACTATGACTTCGGCTTATCGGGGGTTCCCAAAAAATTTTTTGGTACCTTTAACGGTTTAATAAAGGTAGAGTCCGATTTAAAGAAGAAAAGGCCAGGAGCGTCATACCGCCCCGGGAAAAAGCCTTTTTTTCCCCCCAACCCTACGTTATTAAACTTGGAACAGAGGACGAGAAGGGAATAATTTTAAAGTGAGAAAAAACAACGCATGTTGATGACGCTGGTGGCCTTTTCAATTTAAAAAAGGGGCCTTTAAAGGGAAATTTAAATTTTTAAAAAAAAATTTTTTTGGGTTTGTTACTGAAAACATTTATAAGCTTCAAAGGTAAGGAAGATTTAAAAATTTTTATCTGTGCTTTTTTTTTTTTAAAATTACCCTTTTTAAAATTTAAATTTGTTATCATGACACTTAATCCACAAAAAATTTGGTTTTTTTATAGCAGGTACTAAGGTATAATGTTAAAATCTGAAATATTGTAAGCTTCTTTTCTTAAATGTGTTTTTTATTTTGTTAATTTTTTACGTTAAAACGCGTTTATATATAAAAAAATAATCTAAAAAAAATTTTTAAAACAATAAAGTAACTCGTGAAATAAATTCAATTTTCCCACCTGTGTACAAAAAATATGGTAATAGCTTATTACCAAATTTGATTATTTTTTTAAAAAATTTTTTTTTTAAAAAAATCCCTTTTTTTTGGCAAATAAAAAAAAAAAAAGCCTGATTTTCTAAATTTTCTGATTTTCATACCTTTTAAAAAACACATTTTTTGAAAAAAAAGTGTGTTTTGATTGTCTGTATTACAAAAAAAGAAAAAAAAAAACTTTTTTTTAAAAAAAAATTTTTAGCAGTAAAAATGTTCTAAAATAACCGTTTTTCTTAAAATTAGATAAACATTAATTAATTTTAAATCATTTTTTAAAACCTAACCTTTTTTTTGATAACAAATATTTAAGTTTTTTAAATAAATGTTTAGTATCTTTGATATATAATTTACCGTCAAAATTTTTTTTTAAAATTTTTTTTTTTCTTTTGGTATATTTATGCTAATTTTTATTAAATTTGGGTATAATAATATTAATTGTAAATTCATTTTTTTTTTTAAATTTATTCTGCTTTAAATCCTATTTAAATTGATTTTTCTTTAATACCTAAAATACAGTTTTTTGAGCATAAGACAAATCGTACATTACTATACATTAAGCTATTAAAGAAAAAGGTTTTGTTTTCTTTTAGTCTTATTTAAAAAAAAAAAAAGGCTGATATTTTTTTTTAACCATGTCATTAAAAAAACCCCTTTTAAAATGTTTTTTTAAATTTTTCAAATCTAGGGTGTAGTATTTATAACTAATCGTAGTGTCTTGTATACAACATTAAAAAACCCTTTTTAAACTTTATCAAAAAAAATGCATAATTATGGAAAATAAATTATTACTTGACTTTACCAAGCAATAAATTAAAAAAAAACCCCAACGCTATTAGTAGCTCACGATAAATTTTAAATATACATATATAAACATAGGCTTTTTTTTTTATTATTTCACATAATTAAAGAGCGGCGTAGTTATTATTATTATTTTTTTTTAATCTTGTAATAAAAAAAAATATAAAAAAAAATTTAGCAGGGATTTTTTTTTTAGAACAGAAACGTTACTTTTTTAATGGGACGTTAAAATTTTTTTTTTTTTTAATTTCTATATCAAAGGATCACATTAACAATCAAAGGGTTTTTAGTTAAAATTTCCCCCTTTTTACTTTTTGTATACACACAAGAACAGTTCGTCACCTTAGAGCCCCTTTAGTTTTTGGTATTTGGTATCTTTTTTTAAGGCATTTTTTTTAAAGGCCACTTAGTTTAGTTATTTTTAGTATTTAAACCGCTAGTGAGAAAATGATTAAATTGGTTAGGTTTCTTCAGCTTTAGTCAAAATTTATTAAATAAGCTATAAAAAAACATCAGCGTCATTCTGTGCGGGTTTTCCCTTTTAATTTTAAACAGGAGACGAAACTAAAGTTTAGAGACTAAACTTATTTCAGATATTAAACAAATTTTATTAAGTTTTTTATACCCAAAGGGGGCTACAGTTAAGTGATTTCAGATTAAACTGAAGCCCACAGATATCTGCAATGAATATCCTTATTTTGGTTAATGGTTAGATGAAATTAAAAGTTTCTAAGAAAAAAAATAGAAATGGATAGAAAAAAAAAAAAAAAAAAAAACCGACATGCACATCGAAAATTTGAATGTGTGGGGGGGTTAAACAAGCGAAAACAAATGTTAAGCAACCCTCTACTTTGCTTTAAGAACAAGGTCGCGCATCTAGCCTAATGTTCGGAACTTTTTTTTTCATTTTTTTCCAATCTAATGTGGAAGTCAAAAATATACAAGTTTTAGAATAAAATCTGAAGTCAAAAAAAATTGTTTACTAAATTCAAATCAAACAATTATTACACTACTTGTCCGACAGCGTTCGCCTTTAGCCTGTTTATTTAACATTTTCGGGGAAAAATCTTTTTTTATAATTAAAATAATTTGTTTTTATCAAAAAAAAAAAAACAAAAAATAATTTTTAAGATATTTTAGTTTAAAATAATTATCCTCTTGATTTTATAAACGAATGTTTTCTTAATTTTTAAAAAAACCAAATTTAAAACAAAATCAAAATAGACCTAACACAAATCTTTTTTTTACCATGTATTCCTGGCTTATCAAATAAAAAAATTAACGAATAGTTAATAAATTTAATTTTCGCACTATCTTTAAAACACAAAACACTATTAGATCTTAAGTAACAAAAACAAAACCATACAATATAAACAAAACACAAAAAATGTTATTTATAAGATCCCTTGTGAATATTATAAATTTTATATAGGTAAAACATCCAGACCATTAGCCAAACGCATAAAAGAACATAGAACATACATTAGAAAGACAGAATTCCAGAAATAAAAAATCTGTCAATACGCATTTAATAATAACCACATAATAAACTGGAATGCTTCTAGCATTTTGGCAATGGAAAGTTTTTCAAAAAATGTAAAATAAAGGAAAGTGCATTTATTTTATTAAGTGAAGATAAATGTGTAGCATCAATATCTGTTAATTTAAATAATACATGGTTACCTATGCTTGATGCTTAAGTAAATTCAGGTAAACCTAAAATCAATTTTAAAGATCATACCACCTTTTTTTTGTCTTTTTTTTACTTTTTCATATACCAGGCAAATAACCTTTGTCATGTTTGACAAAAAAATTATAAAAAATACCCCAATATCATAAGTTTTTAGAGCGAAAATTTCTTTTTTTTGTTTTGTAACGAAAAAAATTAATTTTTTTATTTTTTGTTTTTTTTTTTTTTTTTTTTTGCAGGCGATGTGCAATTCATATGGGTCAATAGGGGGAAACAGGGTCAGATCGTTATAACTCGGGACCTAGACCGAAGAGGTCCCATTTTCCAAAAAGTAGTAATGTGAGTATCCCAAAAAAAAAAAAACTGAAATTTTCTGAAAGAATAATTTTAAATATAATTTTTTAATTTAAAAAAAAAGGGCGATTTATGCGGGTTTTTTTATTTTCTGCGAAAATCGCACCGAATAGGTTTTATAAAACAATATTTTTTTTTTTTTTTAATTTTTACCAAATTCTTATTGACACTAACGCGTTTAAATTACAATTAAATTAAATATTCTAACCAAAAGAATAAATTACTATTTTTATATGTTTTTTTCCCAAAAACAGAGAAAAGATAACTTTCGTACGGATTTTAGTGTTTTATATTTTATGTACCGCTATTTTTAAAAAAAAGCACTTTTAATTTGCTGTTAAATTTAGGGGGCTAAAAAATATATAAAGTAGCAACGTTCTCCAAGCAGCCGTTTATACGTTCGTGACTTAGTCGTAAATGTAAATTCCGCTTTTTTTTAAAATATCATATTCTTCCATTAACTTTTTATGGCTAAAACTAACGAGTATATTAGGTGTATATATTTTTGGCGAATGCGCAAGCTGACTAACCAACATTTTTTTTCAACCAAGTCACACAATTAAATGTTACACTCCTCTATTATTGTATGCCACACCTAATGCTATGTCAGTTTAGGCAATTTATATTTGTATACATATTTTAAATACCAAGTAAAATATTTTTTGAAAAAAAGTCACGCTAAAAAAATTTTTTTTGGGGACTAAATATTAGTTGACAACTTTTTAAAAAAATTTTTGGGTATTCAGAACAATTCAGAGAATTTAATTCCGTTAAAAATTTAACTTTTTGGGTTAAATTTTTTAAAAAATTTGACAATTTTTAATTAACAAAAAAATTTTTTGAACTTTCGTCCTAA
>JAHBCN010026398.1:0-10690 GCA_019359885.1 Listronotus oregonensis | reverse complement strand
AGTTTGTAAAATACTTTATAAACATTCTGCATATACAAGGTGGCTCGATAGGCGACAAAGATGGATATCCGAAACCGTTTATAATGGTAAAAAACTTAATATACAAAAATTATAGAAAAAAGGGCGTAAAATGTAAAATTATTCTCTATTTCAGAATTTTCCAAAAAAAAATTCATACCCTAAGAAAATTCCTATTTTTATTTTTTAACCTAAAATAGAAAATTTATAGCAAAAAATTAATTTAAAAATCGCTTCCCTGTATATTATGCTGGAAATTTTGAACTGTCATATAGGTACAATGTCGACATAGATGGTTTTTTTATATCATTTTCGGTTTTGACAAAAATGACGTCATCATTATATTTTTGGCATTTTTTATTTTCCGTCTAAACCGGAAGTAAAATTTAAAATCCATTTATAAAAAAAGTATTCCTATATAAAATGACAAATTTTTTTTTTATTAAACCATCATTTTACATTTATACTTAGTTTAAAGGAGAACTAATGATGCCATTTTTTACAGTGTGGCACAAAAATAATGTTTTCCTGGTTTTGGAAATTTTTTTGATCCAGTAAGGGCATCACTAGATACCAAATTTAAAAAAAAAAAAACATTAGGAAAGGTAAGTAATTTTCAGCTTCTATAACTTTTGTATTTTTTTTTTTCTCTGTCGGAAAGGTTTTGGAGATATCGAGCTTTGTGGATCATTGAGTCACAATCTTATTATTTTTAAAACATGTTACTGAATCTACTTGTTATCGTTTTTAGATAATTTTAATAAAAACAAAGTGATCGATTTAATTTTTTTTATTAAAAAAAACCTGTTACTCATAAAAAAACCCCCCCTTTTTTAGGCAGTTCTCGACACATTTTTTGTCATGTCTGTATAAATACCTCTGTATATTAAAAAAAAAAATTGAATATTAAATTTTAAAAAAAAAAGTAAAAAAAGTAAAAAGTCTTGCAGGTCGGTCTTGGTCTTCGTATCTTGCACCCCTGGTTTGGGTTTTGGTCTTGGTCTTAACCCCGGGGTCTTGGTCTTGGTCTTGCAAGCGAGAAGGGTTTTGGTTTGGGGTCCGTTTTGGGTTTTTGCTGCAAGCCAAGACCAAACCCAAGACCAAGACCTCTCGCTCATCACTATTAAGGACAGAATAAATACCTCATCACGTTCCAAAGGCTAAGTCTGGTTTACCGGGGGGAGTATTTGAGGCAAGATTCAGAGCAACTAACAGTTTGGGGAAAGACAAATCACAGTAGATCGAGCGGAGACCTATGATATCTCAGCATGTTTTCAAAAGAATGTGAAAAGCGGATATCACAGTCAAAACTTACACATTCTTTCAGACAGTCAAACCGCTTTGAATGCTCCGAATTTCCATAGTTTTGCATCCAAGATTACGATGGAGTGTCTGCACGAAATATAGGAACTTGCGTTAGGAGCAACGAGACAGAACTCCTCTAGGTATTTGAACACTTGGAAATAAAAAGCAATAAAATAGCAGATAAAAATTTTTTAATGGCTCAGAGCCAGTTTGCGGACTATCAAAACAAGTTAAGAAAACAGCAATAAATAGATGATGGTTATTGGTTTAAAACGGGTTGGGGCACGTGCCCATATTTGAACAGCAGCCGTTACCAGGTCTAATATATTTCATATGATGCGGAAGAGGAACTCTGCTTTTTATTATGTTTCAACAGTGTTTTTTGTACGTCAATAGATTGCATTAGTATATTATATGTAAGGCTATTTCCCCCCCTCCCAGCAAAGCCTGCATGCTGGGACCGTTATGTATGCGCTAGTATTTCCAGATGACAGGGCCCCGTGAGAAGTCAACTACTTGTCCTTATTGAGTGTCCCAAAAGGAGGATCTCAGGCTGCTAGACGGTCCCCTACTTGCCTTCCCTGTCTTTTGGCTAGGTAATGCTATTTTGATAGTTAAAAAAAGGTTTTGGGGGGTTAAAATTTCTAGATAAACCCGCTTTTGCTAACTCATTTGCTTTCTTGCTGCCTTCATTCCTGTATGTCCCCGGGAAATACTATCCTGGCAAAACAAAAGATCTTCAAAAAAAAAATCTAGATCGATTTCACCGTAAAAAACCAACAGCTGAGGTCTTCATTTCTAGGACGCATTCAGATAAACAAGTAGTAGTAGGACTACTGACAGGTCACTATCCTTTTTGGAAAAACTTCCAGAAAATTGCATACACAAGATTCACCACAGGCTGGTTTTTTGGGGGCTGATACAAAAATACCACTACAATGCACTGACATACAAAAGACACATACTGGTTGGGGGCCGAGCGGAAACCCTCTTCCAGATGAACCCGGTCGAAACTATCAGACCTAATTAAGGGAAGCGGGCTTCATTGACACGATAAAGAAGAATAATAATCAATAGACTGCAGCGCAAAATATGGACATGCAAACCCCGCTTAAACCAACCAACCATTTTAGTAAAATTGTCGCAGTTATTTACCTCGTTTTCCCACGAAAGTAAAATCACACTCGAAAACTCTGTTTTTTTATCTTTAACGAGTCACGAAACAAACGTAAAAATGTCAACCGTCATCATTAATTTGACCAATGGAAAAAGGCTTTTTTTGCGGGGAGCCCCGTATGACCATAAACATACCGCAAAGCAAGGACCTAAATTGTAAAACAAAGCGATTGGAATACGTGATGCGCCCATTAGGTGGAATAATGTGTTTTGTGAAGCAAAGCACAAATAAAAGTACACTGTGTTTAGCCGGTAAAATACTCAATTTTTCTTTCTTTTATGCAGGTAAAGGATTGGATAGACATAAATAAAACTTGGGTAAAAACTATAGGTGTATCCTATCTGGGCACAGAATATAACTGTTTTACGACACTTTTTTCGCACGTTATAAATAGTCCTAATAGGTGTAAGCCGCAATTTATCGGTCCGCCTTCTTTACTAAAAACTGTTGGAAAACCCAATTTAAGCTGTTAATAGTTAAATGATTGTAGGTGTAAAACTAACTAAAACTAACCAGAACTAACCCGCTTTTAAACGTTTAATTTAAAATTTATATTAAGTGTAATGGTATAAATGCACCCCACAGATTTAATAGAGCAACAAAAAATAAGAAGGAATTTATCGCGAGCAAAAAGGAGATTTTTTAAATTTTATCTTGGGACATTCCACAAAGGCTAAGGCCTAAGTACTAACGTAGATGAGTGTCTGAGGTGTGGTAATAGGGAGTTTATTCACGAGACTTAAATATTTGAAGATTTAGGGGAAAAGGAAAAACTTCTGCGGGTAGCAGGCTCCATAGTCTGGACACTCTAGGGATGAAGGAACAAACAAAGTGGGAAGTTCGAGTCCTCTAAAGTTGGACCGTAAAAGGATGCATAAAAGTGACACTACGTGTTGGTCTGTTGCCAAATGAGTAATCATACACAGAAAAAAACATATTATCAAATAGAGTATTTAGATATTTTTATTTATATTTATTTAAATTGAGATTACCGATTCTTATTTGAAGAAAGCACTTTTAAAAGAAATACAAAATGATTAATAAAATTTTTTCATATCCTCAGAATATTTTCACTTTAAAATACAGTCTAAAGCTAAGACTTTCATGGTTTAACTTTGTTCTTCAGTTTAAAATAACATATAATTTTACTTTGAATTTCAGTTACTTTTAAAATAAAACTGGTCATTTAACAATTAAAATGACATATCATTTAAAGAACGCGTCCTGTATGTTCAATTTGAAACATTTGATTGCTCAATTTGAGAATATATTTGCAATATAATCTAAATATAAAATTTTTGAAATTCGGAAATTTTCATTTTAAAAAATCCCCCTACGATGTACCCCGATTGGGGGACCAGAAACTGGCGGTGCTCGGTTTGCCCGGTCATTCGTGTGATTATATAGATCAAGATGAAGGGTATAGCGAAATTAATCGGACTGTTCTCGTCTCGTTGCCCGTGTTTTTGTTTTGGGTGTTTGTACGATTAAATAATGGAGTTGGGAAAACATTTTACAACAGTGGGGATGTGATAGTGTTATCCATGCCTTCAAAGGTAAGTATTTACACCATTATTTTTTTTTAAAACTGTTGTCCAAAAACCAAGGGTCGATAGATCTCCAATTGTCACCAAAACAGGCATTTTTTTTTTAATAAAATAAACTTGCCAGGTAGGAATATGGATAATGAAATTGACTAAAGCTATTCTAAGCAAACTGCTTTTAGTTAAGTATATTATTTTAAAACTTTGACTCCCTGTAGCCTGTAGGTACCCCAAACTGCACCTAGTTGAAAAAAATCATACAAATAAAATTTATAATAATAATACATATTATGTATATTGCTTTCTATATATTGTATAAGCCTGAGTATCTTTACCTTTTTAGTTAATTGTTTAGGAGTACCTAGTAAAACCTAGTATACGATTTGAGAGACATTTTTTTGGATTAATTATATTTGAAACACTTTGTACTTGTAGTTTGTCGCCCCTGTATAAGTATAGGAGTTAATTTACTTTTAAATTAAATTTTAACATGCATTTTATTTATATTTTATTTCTATTTATCTGTATGTTGGTATAGAAATCTGATATACCCACCTATTTACTTATTACAGAAAAATGTGTTGCTTAATATTTCAATTTTAGCATTTCGAATGTTTATTTTATTTTTTTAGAAAATGTCATAGAGGAAGACCAGTTGCCAGAGTTGTCCGTAGGCCTTCTTAAAGAACTAATCCCGTTGGCTGAATTGATTTTTATTTCGTTATGAAGTTGAGAACAAGACTGTTTCTTTTTCCAAGAAAGTAGAACTTAAAGTTAATTCTTCTATAATGAAAATTATATTTTGTTATTTAACAGATTTAAAAAGCTTCAGAAAGATATTTTTTAATAAAAAGTTAAGATTTTTTACCTGTTGTTTTTTTTGTAGTTGTCAGCGAAACCTGTTATAATTATAATGGACTTTTTTAACATAGCGAAAAACTTTAAAAATTGTATACCTATATTAATGTTAGCTAAACGTAATAATGGATTTTTATCATTTTTGAAAAGTAACCGTATATTTCTGTATTTCCAATTTTAATGAAAGTGTTGTTAGGTCAACAGTGTTGAGGTCATATATACAACATTATTTTAGTAAAATTATTGAATACGGAAAAAAATTCGGTCACGTTAAAAAAAAATGTGTTCAGTTATTAGTGCAGCAGCTTCTTCTCTTTAAACGTATTATACAGGGGTGTAACAAATTCGGAGTGTATGCATGGGGATCTTAAAAACCGTAGGAGATACGAGGTTGGTTAAATTAAGGGTAAAGTTGGCATCTACTTGCCCTACAAAATGCCGTTTAAAATGTGTAATTTTTTCCGAGTAGTTCAGATATACGAAAAAAATAAAATTTTCAAAAATTTATCTTTTTTCTAACCTTATTTATTGAACGATTTTAAAATTAATAAGACATTTACAAAGCCACTTATTTCCGCTAAATATTAGTGATTTTGGATTTGCCATTCAACGTTTAATTTTATATCGTACTATCATCAACTTTATTTTTTCTTGTGGATGCCCTATTGGATTTTTTTTTAGTTTTGTGTTTCTATTGTATGACCTATTCAACGATGTATCACACTTGCATATCAGATTTGTGGTTCGGTACTTAGCTCAAGAAGTAATGAGAGTGAATGAGATCCTATATGGCGTACACAAGAAAAAATAAAGTTGATGATGGTCGTCAGAAAACGAAACGTTGAATGGCAAATCCAAAAACACTAATATTGGGCGAAAATAAAGTGGCTATGTGAATGTGTTATTAATTTTAAAATCGGTTAATAAATAGGGTTAGAAAAATAAAATAAATTTTTCAAAATTTTGGTTTTTCCCGTATATTCAGGAACTATTCGGAAAACTGACACATTTTAAACGGCATTCTGTTGGGCAAGTAAATGCGCAACTTTGCCTTAATTTAACTAGAGACTTCGTATTCCATGGTTTCCAAGATCCTATGGATACACTTGAATTTATTACACCCTGTACCTATTTTAGTTCTAAAAATGTAAGCATATTAAACCGAACATGTTAAAATTATTAAATTAAATAGTTAATATTTTCATTTTAATATTACAATATCACTAAATAAAACAAAACCTACTTATACTAAAGATTTGCTATATAATAAAATCCAAAATTTAAATATTTAATTTGTATACATCATATTCTTAGAAACAAAATTGTAGGCTCAAATTTCCAGTACGATATTTTATTTTAAATAGGTGCAATTTTGCTTTGAGAAGTTGTGTTTTTATTTTAAACATACTAACATTTCCGAATTAACTTTTCAGACTCGGTGAATCTTCAATATAACAAAATCATATATTTATTTCTAAAGAAACTTTCGACTTATGCTGAGCTACTGATATATTCATTCTAAATCTTTATAGTAACAATTTGATTCAATGCATGCATAAAAATAAATCTTTCTTATGTTTCAAATAACGATGTGTGTATTTAATTTAAATAAATTTAAATGAAGATATTAAATTCTCAAATTAAAACAATATAGTCTTGGGGATATACAAAGCTAAGATAACCTTATACTAATATTATTATGCTTAAATTTAGTATATTCTTTTTTCCGTGTACTGGCCAACTCTTCAGAGCAGAAGGCGTGAAAATACCTATAAAAGAGGTACAAACTCTACCGCTCGTCGGTGGGCAACAGAAGGAAGCATTTCTGTAAATGTGGGATCATTAGTAAGAGAAACAGCTTTTCTTTAAATGGAGTCCAAAATGCTAAGTGTTGTAGGAGACGCCATTCCCCAGACGTGAGAACAATATTCTAAAGAGGGTCTGATCTGGGATACATACAGAGTATACAGATTAAAAGAAAAGAAATATTTTCTGGCTTAAAAAAAGAATCCAAGTTTTTTAAAGCTGCTGAGGCTATGGATGTAATGTGTTTTTGCCAGTTAAGGTTGTTTTCAAAAGTAACACCCACAAGGTTAAACGATTCTTTATTCTGCAGAATTTGGTCGCTCATATGTAACGGATGAACATTGGCCGATTTTTTACGCGGTAGCAAACATGACTGTATTTTGGAGGCATTAAACTGGAGAAGATTTTTGGCTCCCCAATCCAAGATTGCTTTAAGGTCCTGTGAAAGAGATCTGCATTGACCTGCGCTTGTTTTTTAAATCAGAATTACAGGGTGGCTTATGAAATTGAATATTAGAGTGAAGGGTACTATCGTCAGCAAAACTAGAAGACGAAGAAACAGAGTTGGTGCCAGTACTGAGCCCTGGGACACCCCAGCATTAATTGGATAGAAGCTGGAAGACTGACCATCATTATAAAAATAATATATTGAGCAAACTTCATTATGTTAAAATAGTTTTTAAACTGATTAGGTCAAATTAGATAAATCTTTTATGACCGGTGGGTAAGAAATGTTTAGGAACTGAAACGTAATATGGCTGTTCATTGTGTCATAAAGGTTCATATTTTGACTGAAATAGAGGCAGTTTTTGAACATATTTCACCAAAATTTTCATGAAGATTATTTGTTAAGTTAATGACTCAGTGTATCATTAACATGTTTTTACAATCAAAAAAAACATAGTGCACCATCTCTAGAAGTCCCCCATATTGGAGAGTGACGTCATTTTATTTTTCATATTCTTCTTAGCAAACCCTTTTATTTGATAGCCATATTACAGGAATGCATTAAAAATAACTAGTCCGCCATCTTGGGCGTTCCACCATATTGGATGTAAAATGACGTCACTTTCTAACCATGAATTGTTATTCAAACTAAACGTGTATGCAAAATTTCAGCTCAGTCTGGCGATGAGACTCGAATAGGATTTTGTGACTCGAGTTACTCGAGCAATTTTACTACCTCAAGTCATTCGAGTAAAATCTAACTCAAGTTAAAAGTTTGCAATCCGAGCGAGATTTCTTTTAGCAATTTTAAACAAAAATCTTTATTATTTAATATTCTCTTGTCGCGAACTGCGGGATGCAAGTTTAAACCTGTCCGTCTTGGTTTGTACCGGTTCGGCATAGATAAGTAAAAATGTAAAAGAGAGTAGTAAAGTGACATCTAGTGGCAACAAAATCAACTCGATACGCCGAGTTGACTCGGTAACTCGAGTGCATGGAGACTAGAGTAATTTTTTTTTAAATCGAATACGAGTTTGACCATTTCACTCGAGTGACTCGAGTAAAAACACGGCTCGAGTCGCATCACTAGATCAATCGGTTGAGGTAACTGCTTTAAAATTCAGTTGGAAAATTTGAGCTAAACAAACATAGGAACAATGGAAGTTAAATAAATCCTGTAAAAATGGTACTTATTTCAAAGGCACTTAAAAAAATATTTTAGAAAAAAGAAAAAGCAACATGTCATGAGTACAATTATTTACCGCCAATTATATGTGAATCAAGGCCTTACTTGATTCACTCGGCAAGCGTAACCACTTTTACGACAGTTACCCCGATAAAAAGTCAGTGAGTGCAAAATCTTATATAGCTTACAAAATTTTTTATACATCTATAAGCAGAGAATAGTGATGATATTTTCAAAATAAATTTGAGTTTCATGTGCCCCCCTAAATCTAAAATAATAATTTATGGACTTCTTGTTTTATATTTCTCTTCTATTTCTTACCTTGCTCTGTGTGGCGTAATCTAAAGCCAGCATACAATCGTTGAAGCCATTTTCAGTCTTAATGGTTGTCGCCATGGGACCACAAAGTTGGCCCAGTTGATGGCCTCCCACGGAGTCGCGGTACCACGGGTACATATTCATCTGAAAGTAAATAAAGGTGTTTTATGATATTGTTAAAATTTTACTAGCATACACATTTTGCATAAGTATTAATATTAAATTAGTATTTGTTAAAATTTAATTTATGGAAATTTTTTTCTGCTCGTATTCATGATTAAATTTAATTTGCCTATATCTGTAAAGTGCGGTTTGGCGTAAATTTATAAATAAAAAAAAAAATATTTAAAAATTATGGTAAAAACAAAAAAATTTTATTAAAACATTATCTTTTTTAATTTTTTTCCCTTTAAGAAAAAGAAGAATTTAAATTTTCCCCTTTTTTTTTTTACCCAAAAATACTTAATATTTATATAAATATCGTCAATTTGCAAGAAAAGTGACATAACTCTAAAAAATTTTAAGATAATGGTCAAAAAAATCTCAAATATTTAGAGTGTAACTACGTAAGTATACAGGATGTCCGGTAAGTATATATGCAAAGGGAACTTAGCCATTTACTTTTTTGGCTTTAACCTTTGAACCGACTTGTATAATTTTAATTAAATTTTTATGTTAAAGAGGCCAAAAGACCATAAAACCATACTACAGTAGATGGGTTTTCATCATCAATTTTATATATATATATATATATATATATATATATATATATATATATATATATATATATATATATATATATATATAATATTATAATATATATATATATATATATATATATATATATATATATATATATATATATATATATATATATATATATTATTATATATATATATATATATATAAAATATATATATATATATATATATATATATATATATATATATATATATATATATATATATATATATATATATATATATATATATATATATATATATATATATACAGGGTGGCCCACCACATTCGCCTCGGTTTTTTTTACGAGAAATAAAAAAATTGTAAAAAAACTTTTAGCACAGTCAAAGTTGGCTGTGGGGGGCATATTTTTAAAAAATTTTATTGAAAAAAATACAGGGTGACTCAAAAAAAATAATATCAAAGTTATATTTTTTCTTATGGAACACCCCATATTTTTTTTTTTTTTTTAGATACTATAGACCAAATAAAGGTAAGTTATTGTTATAATTCCTATACCTAAAACCGACCGTTTTTGAGAAATTTAAAGAAATTTAAAAATACAGACCATAATTAAAAAATTGTTTACACCCTGTAACATATAAGGAGCTGCTCAAAATTAAATTTCTGCTTAGCTTAAGGGTTTAAGTTAACTATTACATAAAAGTTTTACCGCAATATTATACGGAGTGGTGAAAAAAATTGACTTAAAATTTGGACACAAATTTTATTAAATAACTTCCTAAAGTTAAATGGAACACCCCGTATTTAGTGGCCTATTTTGACGCAGAACTAGATGCCCTTTAAAACTATATTGGGGTTTTCTATACCTATCTCTTTTACTTTTTATGCAAAAGACGTTTTTATATTTGACTTATGATTTATTTCTTTATCTTAAAACAATTAAGATAGGTGTGTACCTTTTACTATATTTTGATCCTGATTTTCAAGAATGCTTTAATATTTTAGAAATGGCAATAAATTGGAGTTTTTACTTTTGCCTGCATTTTGCTTCAGATACATCTTATATTCAAAAATTTAAACTTGTACTTTTAGCGAATCTACGTGGTCCTTAATAAGAAGGTTTTTTAATTACAGTACAGGGTGTTCCATTTTTAAGATGAAGAAATTATTCATAAGTCAAATATAAAAACGTCTTTTGCATAAAAAGCAGAAATATAGGTATAGGGAAAAACCCCCCAAAAGTTTTAAATTTTGGGAAATTTTGTTCTGCGTCAAAATAGGCCACTAAATACAGGGTGTTCCCTTTCTTTAGAAAGTTATTTACTA
>JAHBCN010026397.1:0-10696 GCA_019359885.1 Listronotus oregonensis | reverse complement strand
TTTTCCGCCTCAACTGGTATGTTAGTAATTACATTTTTTTATCAAATTTTAACATGGGACTTAAATGGTTAACTTTTTGTTTATCTTTGATTTTTTTTCCCCAAAATCTCTTGGGGTTAAACAAAGTGATACGGAAAGCCAAAAGAATATCCCAGCCTTTCAAAATTATCACATACATATTTTTTTTTTCTTAAACTAATTTAAATATAATTTTCTAACAAATATGGATTTCATTTTTTGAACTTGATTAAGCTGGTGCTTTTTTTGCGGGGGCGTGGTAGCTTCGTTACCATGACAATAAACTTTTTTGCACTTGTCCCCTTGATAACCAAGCTATAATCCTTAATATTCTTTCAGACAAAAACAAGCGTTTGGGACAAACCCTTTAACCAGCGTATATTATGGTAAGGTTCCTTTATTTGAAGGTGTTTCCCACTTTTTTGACTAAATAACCCACCAACGTGTCTATGTTCAACCATTTTTATCAAGGTAAATTTGGATCTTTTTCTACCTATTCTTTTAATTTCTTGAATGTTTTCTCCAAGTGCAATTGTGCGATTCCTTACTACTTGTCTTTTGTCTATTTTGCTATTTAAATCCTTTTTTTCAAACAACTCTATCGTCTAATATTTTTTGGTTTCGTCTTTTATTTTTTTTTATTTATCAATGGATAACTCCCTTTCTAAAGACAATATATTTTCCTTTTTTGGCCGATCATATTTTATAGTGAGATTGAAAATACTACGTTTTTTTTTTTTTCTTCTTCACTAACCTCTAGTTGTTTCCCTTTTTTAAACCGTTTTCATCTAAAGAAAAAAGATTTCGCGCGACTAGTTTATTCTCGTAAAACAACTTTTTTAAAAAAGGAAAAAAGGTTTTAACCTGCCCTAAAATATTAGCCAAAAAATTTTATCCAAGGGTTCCAAGAAATACCTTTCCCCCCTTCCCTATGAACAAAAGGGGGTTTCCCTAACAATAGGTAATAAAATCGTTAAAGGTTTATTGGGATGGCCCCTAAAAGCCATAACGGTATACTTTAAGACAGACTATACTTGAAGATGGGACGAGCTGGGCCCCTTTCTGGAAAAAGTGTTTTAATGACTAAATAAATTCTTACCTGCAGCCAATCGGGAAAAAAATTTTTTAAAGACAGACGCTCCAACCGCCCAAAACATTTTCCTGACGACATGTTGGGGCCCGTGGCGGCATTATGGGAAAAAAAGGGTGATGTCCAGTTCGTCTCCTGCAAATTTTGGTAATAAGGCGGTTTTGAGAGGATCGGTGGAAGTGGGTAGGCGGGTGGGAGGAGGAGAGAGAAATACGCTTTTATATACTCTTTACGGTTTAACAGTCTAAATAAACGACTAGGTGCAGTGTTGTGCTTATGAGAGAGAGAGAGTAGTAGATCTACAGTGTTGCCAGTTATTGCAATACTGGTTGCATATTTTTAAAAATAATTTTTTGATGCCTCTTAAAACAATATACAGAATGATGTGGCAATTATCTAGCAATAAAAAAATATTAAAAAGTGATTTTAAAAGTGGTTTAATAACCATAACTCCGTGAATAGAAATGCCAATTAGTATTAGACTTGCATTATTAAAAAATTCTGAACATGTACATGTACAGGATGTCCCAAATTTAAACCTTATCAGAGGGATCTCTGGAGCCTAAAGATATACGAGGTGGGTTTAATGAAGTCAAAGTTGCGTAATTTGATGTTGATGAAAATGCCACTTTAAATGTTGATAGAATATCGCTATCGCTATTTCATCTTTATTTTTTATGGCTTTATTTGACTAAATTATAACAAAATAAATTTCACATTCTTTTGCTACTTTCTCTGTACTACAAGACAGTGTTATTAGATTTACACACCGACGTTTTGTCTTTGAGCTGCCATCATCAACTTTATTTTTTTAAACGCGGTACTGGATTTTTTATTACGGATTTTAAGAGCTTTTAAGTTCTCAATTTAACTGCGAATTTTAATAAGCATCAAATTACGCAACTGACATCGTATCTGTCCAACTTTCCGAGAACGAAATGAGGAGACTCGAATTTGGGACATCCTGTACACACTTGTTTACATTTCGTCTAAAAAGGTTTGCTCTATAAAATGCAAAACAATGTTAATCAAACGCGCTCCAGCATTAGAAATATTAGAATCAACGCTAGCATCTCTCAAAAACAGCAAAAAAAATCATGAATAATCGAAGAAAATGAATAATTAGGTACAGAAAAGTAATATGTCTACGATGTATAAGATGGAATGAATAAAAGTCAAACGGGGTTCTAAGCAACAAAGGGTAAAGGGATTCTCGATATCTACCAAGTAAAAACGAAGTGGCAGAGAGAAAGAGAATTATGTAAGAGTAAATTGCAGGAAAATAAAAATTGAGGGCAAAATTTCAGAAGGTGATTCCCCATAAAAAAATATTTAAAAAAGTCAGATAGTTTCAGGGTGTTAAACTTAAAAAAAAAGTTTTTTGTTATCATCTTTTATAGTCCAGTAAATGACGGGATAAAACTGCAAATCAAGCTGTACAGTTTTCCCTTGTTGCGCAATTCTTAGGTCTTCGGGAATGCTTTCGAGCGAAAAAAAGTTTGTAAACACATTAACAGGTTGGAAAGGGCTGAAAGTGGCTCCTCAAGACACGAAAAATGGGTTTCCCGTTAATATCTGCCAAAATATGCGAATTGGAGAATTTTTGTTTGGACAAAAAATGAAGATCGCCTTGTAATCTATAAAAATGGTCCTTATAATTAAAAAAAAATCGATGGTTTTTTTTTAATTATAAGGAATTAAAATGCCGCTATACAGTGTGTCCCAAATTGGTGGGGAATGTATGGGGATCTTAGAAACCACGATGATAGAAAATTTAAAGGGGAAAGTTTTGCAATTATGTTAGTAAGCTAATCCCGTTTACTACATGGTTTAGCTATTCAGGTTTTTGATAAATTTTGAAAAAACCAAAACATGCATTTTTTGAAAATCGGCCATATTTTTTTTATAAGTGAAAATTTTTCAAATCTCTAAAAACTTCTTCAAAGCAACTTTTTTTTGTAGAATATGACCGAGTAGTCAATTTTTATTTTTTACATTTCGGGTTTTTAGAATCATCAACTTTATTTTTTCATATGGACGCCATATTGGATTTTTACGCAGCCAAATAGTGCTTTTTATTCTGATTTCAACAATGTATAACATGTTATAATTTAAAAGTTTATAACCTCATTTATTTCAAAAAAACAAATATTTTCTCAATTGGCCGATTCCGGCGCTTTTTTTTGTATTTCAGGTTTTTTCAAAATTTATCAAAAACCTGAATAGATAAAACCATGTAGTTAACGGAATTAGCTTACTAACATAATTGTCCAAAACTTTCCCCATTTAACCGATTTTCTATTTATCGTGGTTTCCAAGATCCCTATACATTCCCCACCAATTTGGGACACACTGTATACATGGATTCACAATTCGGACGAATTGTTCCATTACTCGGGCAATAATGTATATTTTTTAATCATTTAAAGTTCATCCGAACGAGAAAACCCGTACCTATCATTGCATATGAGTTTGGGTCTATTCTGTTTTTTTGAGAATAGTAAAAAAAGCGGTCAAAGTTTTTTTTTTCACAATATTTTGAGAGTATTTTATTAATTTATTAATATTTTTTTAAAAAATGGTTTGTTATTAACATTTCTTTTTTATAATGAAACCTTAGCAAGTGATCAATGATCCCAGAAAATTTCCTTCACAATCTTTCTGGCGTTTTGATAAAAAATTGCTTTGCCCGTCTGCATTTTTTAGTAAGAAACTACGACTACCAGTGTGGAATGTTATCGTTTTTGCGAAAAATATTGGTGTTGCGAAAAAAATGGTGTTTGTAGATTTCTTTTTGTAGATTTCTAGGTGATATTCATTTTTTGTTTAAACAAAAATTATCTAATTCGCATATTTTGGCAGATATTCGCGGGAAACTCAATTTTGGGACGATTTTCAGCGGGTTCCGACGTCGGAATCGTAATAAACTTTTTCTCGCTCGAAAGCACCCGCGAAAACCTACGAAATATGCCACAAAAGAAAACGGTACAGATTTATTTACAGCTTTGGGTACTTCTAGGTCTTTAGTTACTGGACTACTAGCATTTTTCCAAAAAATAACTTTTTTCAAGTAAGAGACTCACACCGTATAAATTAAGAAAGAAGTATGCGAAAACAAATTAATTAAAATTTATCGCAATGGGAAAATTATTTGTTCATTTGTTTTTGCTTACGTCACCCTCCCAATTTAGTCGAACTGGGCATAGAAATAATCTGCGTTTCAATACTCAATTTTTTTGCAAGATTCGCGTCAATTAAATGTTTCCAGTTCAAATCCCAAAGCGTTTATATTTTTAAATCGATCTCAAATCGCGAAAACACCCACTGCAATTTAAAACTTACATAATTCACATTAAAAAACCCCTTCGGGATGGTAAACAAAAAAAATAGCGGCACTACACTACCTGTACCTAAGACGGCCGCTTTAAGCACATCACTCATTTCGGAATCCAAGACGTTCTCATCTTCGGGGGTGGATGGAAGGGGGCAACCCACGCAATCCTCCTCTACCTGTTGAAAGAGAAATGAGTATTATCTTACGGATAATAAAGTTTGTATGAAATAACTAAAGTAAATAATGTACATTCTCTACGACGTTTTTAAAGAAAAACAATTATTATCTCAGATAAGAAGATAAGTCTTAATAAATGGCAAAAAATGGATTAAAAAATTTTTTGAATTAGTGCATTGATAATTTAAATGTTTGTTATTTTTGTTTTAATCTTTTGGGTAGCCCACGATGGCTCGTATGAAGCCTAAGCACTAAAGATACTCTAAATGGCGAGTATTTGGATATTTAACGCAAGTGTTGTAAATGGAATTATTTCCAGTGGAAATATTTCCAAGGAAATGGAAATATTGGAAATTTCCGAACGAATATTGAAAATATTGGAAGTTTTGAAAAAAATAGAGGAAAAAAAAGAATGCTGGCATTGATGCTGAATACAATATTCAAGGTGTGGATGATATTGATGAAGATATGCCTTTTGATCAAGTTGCACAACTTGTGTCGTCTCGTGGTCGTGTGTAAAAATTTTACTGTTTTCTTTGTGTTTTAAACTTTATTTTTTTATTTCTATTAATGTATTTTTCGTTTTAACTTTTGGATGACAAGTCCACTCAAGTATAAATAACCATTTAAATGTCAAAAATAGAAATATGCTATCAAATAGAAGCGAAAAAGTTACTGGCTGAAAAATTCGGTAAGTTTACGGTCCTATCAATTGTGTCGTATATTGTTACCTGAGTAGCGATTGTATTTTATATTGTTGATTAATTATTATTTTCCTTGGATTTATATAAAAAAAAATAATTTGCTTCAATATTTTTAAAACTACTAAGAACGTAGTCTAGAATCACAGTGAAAAAAATCATTGTGTAAGATTAGCTTATTGCATTAAATTATTTCAGTGGAGAAACATGTTTTACCTATTTTAACCTAATTTTCTTAGAATTTTACCCGATTTCTTGAAGAAAAAATATTACGTGATATTTGCCGAGACCTCCCCTCTTCCCCACGTGAGATAGAGCGAAATTTGGCTCGACTCTATCCTTCATAACTTACAGGTACATACGTAAAAAACAAAACAAAAAACATTTAAATATAAGTAACATTCTGCTGAACCATAGCGCCCGACCTCATACTGCCCAAATGACTATAAATGTTTTTAAAAAACTGCATAAGGGGGACTCCATATCCACTATACAGTCCAGATTCATCACCATATGTGATCTGCATCACATGTTAATAAAATCTCAAGACGATGTTGCAAAGTCTTTGCATGAGTGGCTTCCCACCCAACCAAAAACATTCTATAAGAGCAGCATTAAGAAACTTTCACTGGAACAGACTTAGGGAATGAAAACATGAAAAAATAATATTAAAATCCTCCATTTATACAGGGTGTCCCAAAAGTAAGAGAAGCAGAGCAACAGCAGATTCCTTGGGTCAAAATAATGCAATTTACGTAAACTTGCCTTATCCGAAAGTTAATAATAACAAAGATACAGGGTGTTAAACTTTTAATTTTGCTTTCGTTTTTTCTTAATAATTCTTTAACCAAATGACCTAGCGGTACAAAATTTGGGATCTAGGGGTTTTTTGAGGCGAGAAATTTAAATTCGTTCACGCTTTTGATCTTGCTACTAGAGGGCGCCAGCTACGGCCTACCTCACTTGTTTTAAATGTCGTAACTTTTTTTAGGCTTAGAATATTGACCTTTTTATTAAAAAATAAGTTACTATAAATCCATCTGCATCAAAAATGTATATTTTATTTAAATCTCTAGGAGCAGCCGTTCTCGAGATAAACGCACTTTAAAGGATCTTGCAATTTTTTTATGGAAAATAAATTTTATCCAATTGTTTTTAAACTTTGCATAGTGATAGTTCTAAACACGCTAATCAAAGGTCTTCCAGGGCACAAAACCCGAAAACGCCTCCAACCCCCATAAAATAACCCTCAAAAGTCCCCAAATCCCCAGTGACCTTTGAGGGTGATTTTGGGGGTTGGAAAACTTTTCGGTTCCTGCACTTTGATCAGCGTGTTTAGAACTACCACTATGCAAAGTTTGAAAACAATTGGATAAAATTATTTTCCATAAAAAATTTGCAAGATCCATTAAAGTGCGTTTATTCGGAACGGCTTCTCTAGGACAAATAAAGTACATTTTGTGCAGATGGATATAGTAACTTATTTTTTAATAAACAGGTCAAATTGTAAGCCTAAAAAAAAAAGTTACGACATTAAAACAAATTGAGTAGGCCGTAGCTGGCGCTCAGTAGCAACATTAAAAGCGTGGACCAATAAATTTCCGCCTCAAAAATCCCAAATTTTTACCACAAAATATAATTTGAAAATTATTAAAAAAACGAAACAAAATTAAAAGTTTAACACCCTGTACTTTGTTATTATTAACTTTCGGATAAGGCAAGTTTACGTAAATTGCATTATTTTGACCCAAGGAATCTGCTGCTGCTCTGTGTCCCATTACTTTTGGGACACCCTGTATACATTGGAGTTAAACACAAAGTTACAGCCGAATTCCGGTTTCTATTTGAACCCTAGTCACACATAATAAATATATTTTGCACTGGACCTGACTGCAAAAATGTTGGCCATTACCCAACCAAATACCGGTATATTTTAATTTTGGAATGTCATTGTTAAATCATTAAAAATTAATTTAAGTTTTTGTTTCCGATATTTTGATCAAGGTTATACAAATGACATACAATTTTAAAAGTAAATTTATACTTCTAACACTTTCAAGTGTCCTTTCACACCTGAGCACACTTCGGGTTCGTTCCAACCCCACAAAAAACGTTTACTGTTAATAAACCACGGTGGTTAATTTGACTGGACTTGAGGGGTTGAAACCATCCTGTTGTAAACCAGTAGATGCAGCTTCTTTTCAGATAAAACCTTCGAGCCTATTCCTACTAAAGGAAACCTTGCCGCTTGACTGTGCGAACAAGCGTGCGAGAGAGAACGCGCCAGTAAGCCTTATCCCTTTTTTCTCCCTCTCAGTACTGATTGGAGGGTATAGAACCCTCCTAACGACCAATCAGCACGTTGGAACGACAGGTCTGCCTCTAGTAGGTTTAGGCTCGAAGGATAAAACATTTCGGATCATATTGACAGCATTGCATTTTTCAAAAATAACTAAATTTTGTTTTAAAATCATATTTATTTATTTTTTGGTAAACTCCACGGTTTCAATAAAACATCAGTTGTGGCCTTCGAGCATATACCTACTAGAGGCAACCTTGCAAGCGTGTTAGAGAGAAAGCGCCAATAAGTATATTCCCTTTTTCTGAGTGTTGTGTGTTTTTGACCATAACTTTTTTAAGAACGTTTTATTATTTGAGCGCGACGTATGTTGTTTACGATCATTGAAGATTGCGTCTCAGTGAAAGAAATGGAAATAACTCGTGAAAATGTTTCTGCAATGATTTATTACCACTTTTGACGTGAATTATCGAGACAGGAATGCATCAATCAACTTACTTTCACTTTTGGCGATAAAGCTTATGCTTTGTCTTCTTTGCTCAACAATGGAAGTCGCAAAGGCCGTCCAAAATTAGCTTTTGTGTCAGAAAACATTGATGCTGTGTAAAACCTAATAATACAAGATCGTTATGTGACATACTGTAAGATTGGGACAACCTTAGGCCTTAGTTCCACGACCGTTTATAAAATATTTCATGAAATTTAGCCGTGAAAAAGGTCTGTGCTTCTTGGATCCCAAAGTCTCAAAAAGATGCTTGTATCGATTGGTGTAAACAGATGTTTAGGAAATGCAATTGGAGATGCTTCAAGGTATACAATTGTAACTAACAGCTGACGAATCGTGGATCTATGCGTTTGAACCGAAACAAAATTATTCGCATCCGAAGCACTTTGAAACAAATAATGGCCTGTTTTTTCGGAAAAACTGGTCATATGGCAACAATGCCTTTGTCTTGTAAATGATACACAACCGTTTGGCCACTATTATGCATCCTTTTACAGTCCTACTTGAGAGGCCCCAAACTTCCCACTTTGTTCGTTCCTTCAACGCCAGAGTGTCCAGATGGAACCCGCTACCCGCAGAAGTTTTCCCTTTTCCTCCAAATTTCCAAATATTTAAGTCTTGTGTGAATAAACTCCCTCTTACTACACTTCAGACACCCAAGGTACCTTATTAGTTGGGCCTCAGCCTTCGTGGACTATTACAAGATAAAAAAAAGACTTTATTTGTTCCCGAACGCCAAGAACAGATTGCATTGGAAAACGATTTTCTCTGGCAGAAAAAGCTGTCGATTTATTTAAAAACCATGTTTTGGTGGTGTCCCGAGCGGATTGCAAAAAAAAATGCTTTGACAAGTGGTTCCAACGCATTCAAAAGTTTATCATCATAAATCATAAAGGAGAGTATTTTGAAAGACAAATTACAGTTTTTTTTTCAATATAAGGCTCAAAATTTAAATAATGCTCCTCGTATCTGAAAAATAATTTAAGTATCTTACATAATAAATAAATATATAAAATATTACAACACAATATTTATCTCAATTTGTTTATTTTGCCAAAAATCGTTCTAAACTTTTCTTCAAAGGTTGATTATAACCTTGAAATTAATTGAGTGCTTTTAACCTTTTTAACTTGGTTTGTTTTAAATAGGAACCTAAACAACATAAACTTAATAGTGTTAATAAATTTTATTGTTTTTATTTGATGGCACAAACAACATGAGTTTTTTGTTTCGGCAAGCGAATTTTAAATTAGAACGCGCTTCTAAATTAATTTAACATCACTTATTTGGTTCGGTTTCTAGGCTATACAATCAAATACGTTTTTAAAACGGTACTTCTTTTATGGTTTGTAACGTTATTAATATAAAACTATTTTGAGTCAAGGAGGCGTGAAAAAATTATCTGACGTATTTTATGTTTTTCAGAAAGGTAAAAAGATTCCAAAATTTTATTTCTAGACATAATTCAATTTTTTCAAATGGAACAATAGTGGCTCGTTGGCATATCTAAAAAGAGCATTTTTTTGTGAATAATTTGATACCCCACACTTGATACTTTAAGTTAAATCAACTCTAAAAAAAAAACAAAAATAAGCATAGTAGTTGTTGCTTATAAAATGATTAAAACATCCGGGCCGTGGCATTCGAACAAAAAACATATGCATTTCGGCAATTTTGTCAGGTAGGCTTGGAAACAAAGAAAAATGTTAATGGTAAACAATGATGTTACATAGTTTAATAATTAAATGAGAGTTAGTTATTTAAAGTTATTGCTGTAAATAAGGCATTTTGATTTAAATACCTATAAATATAATAATTAATAATAATAATATAATAATTATTATTCTTATAAGCAACAACTGCTATGCTTATTTTTTAGCTTTTTTAGTGTTGATTTAACTTAAAATATCAAGTGTGGGGTATCAAATTATTCACAAAAAAATGCACTTTTTGAATATGCCAACGAGCCACCATCGTTTTATTAAAAAAAATGAATGTCTAGAAATAAAATTTTGAAATCTTTTTACTTTTCTGGAAGAGACATAAAATATTTCAGATAATTAAAACTATTTTTTCGCGCCTCCTTGACTCAAAAGTTGACATATGGGGTGTCATTGTACTTAGGATGTTATTTTCTATCGATTAGGTAAAAAAAAACAGGGTGTTCTATTTAAAATTCAAAAGTTAAGGTCATTTCCGGTGAAAACGGAAATCGTCAAAAACAATTAAACACGTCATTCAATGCATTTTTAGGTCACATTTGATAAGCCAAATTTAATTTTCCCACTTTAAAAAATAAAAAAGTTATAGGGGGTAACCACCTTTAAGAAACACCATATATATATATATATATATATATATATATATATATATATATATATATATATATATATATATATATATATATATATATATATATATATATATATATATATATATATATATATATACACACACAACCAAACTTATATGGAATCACCCTCTATTTCTGACTTAACTTTTTGTAAGGAAAAATTTGGTATCTAACTTTAAGATAAGGCTTTTTGTTGTAAACAAATCTGATAAAAAGGAG
>JAHBCN010026396.1:0-10737 GCA_019359885.1 Listronotus oregonensis | reverse complement strand
GGAAAATATAGGGGTCATAGGTTTTATATTTTAAGTTTGACCCAAAAAGAGCATATGAGGACTATTGGCAGGGAGCGGAGTGTATGGTAGGGACAGCTGAATCGGTTGCAGCGCTCGCTGTGATCAAATTTTCGTTAAATTATGCTTGATTTAAATGTAAAAAATTGGATACAAATATTTAAAATGGTGCATAATAGTTGTTGTGTAGTTAAATTTAAGAATATTGGCAAAAATAGTAACTGCAAATTTTACAAATTTCCAACTTATAGTTGAAAATTAGGAAAAAGGGGATAAATACACTTTTTGGAAAATGGGACCTCTTAGTCGGGTTTGGGTACGGCTGACCCAGCCCTATTGACTATGAACTTGCAGATCGCCTGCAACAAAAAGAAGAAAACCCCCCAAAAAACCCAAAAAATCACAAATATAAACAAATGTTTTCTAAAATTTGGACAACCAAATTTAAGACAAAATAAAAATAGACCTATTACAAATCTATTTTTACCATATATTCCTGGCTTATCAAATAAAATTCAACGAATAGGTAATAAATTTAATATTCGCACTATCTTTAAAACACAAAACACCATTAGATCCCAAGTAACAAAAACAAAACCATACAATATAAACGAAAACACAAAAAATGTCATTTTTCTACTACTGTATAAATAAGAAAACTTTGTGGTCCTAGCAACGCGAATGATAACCAAAGAGAACCTTCGTGTTACCTGGTTGCTAAGCGTTGCTAGCTACGAAAGTAATATTTTCAGCGCCTGGACAAAAAGTAAGAGTAAAAAAGAAAATATGCTTGTGGGAAATATTGGGATTTATTTATAAAAAGTAACTAATTTATGACAAAATATTTTAAAAACTAGGTTAGGTATTAACATTAAAAGTAATTGTGCAATTTGAGCAATTAGCAAAAAATTGGAGGAATAATACTTGAATTAACAGTTTTTAAATTTGTTGTTGGGGTATCGTTATCACCTTTAATACATTAATATTATATTTTTCACTGTTACTTCATTAGAGGAAATATTGGTAGGAATTTCAAAATCTTCTTTGAAATTTCCACCTTATTACTATAGGATTCAGCAATATATCCCTCCCGCAACAGAAGAAGACTTCCAACCTCCATGCCATTTTAAGTCCAGAATATCGACATCCGAAGCATTGGCAAGGAACGTAGTTGACGTTCTTCTAAAAGAATGGCCAGTGTATCTACTGATGTCTTCAAGTTCAAAAACTTCGCAATTTCTTTAGGTACATTTGAAATAGTGTGCTTTCCAATTACTTGTTAACACATTTACCTCTTTCATAACGATACAATAAACGTCATCTAGAGCATTCCTTGGTCTCAACTTAATATATTCCTGTAGAAATCTGACATAAGGAACTGAGCCTTCATCGTTGGTTACTACAAAGTTTCTTTTAACTTTATTTTAGATTCCACTATTTTCACTATAGCCACGTCATTTCTTATTTCTCATCACTTAGCTTTCATTCTGTATAATTCGTCTGTCCCGGGATGCCCCAGCCACTCCCATAATGGCTATTACTTTCATTGCTAAGTAACTTTGATCAGGGCGTTAAGTAAAAACTTTATGATTTCTTTTTTTTTAATGTTTGACTTTTTCCTCATAACCATCGTTTTCCTTTTAATAAAAGCAACTAGTTTCTTGAACTCGAAATATATTGATTTTTGTTTACGGAAATTGTTTAGAGCATGGAATATACAGACCAGAGGGTTTGGTGATAAAGACTGGATTTTTCTTGAAAATACGCCAACATGACATTCTCGTCAATCCGCCCCACATTTTTGTAGCAAGCCATTCAGAAAACGATTTATATGTTTGATGGTACCTTCTTTAGATTTGTTTGGCAGAAGTGAGGCACACGCAAGGTCAGCTGCCTTTTGGATGCCATTTTCATATTCATTTAACATTTTAAAATGGGAATGGATTTATACTGAATTAACAATAATTCAAAATCTGACAAATGCTGATGACAGCCCAAATTCAACAATAAATGTGTTGCTATGGATTAATTTTTAACAGGTAAAATTTCAAAATCTCTGATATTTCTATTAAAACATGATGTTAATGATTATTAAATTATGCGATACATAGAACAGTAGCAGAAAAAATATAATACATTACACGATGCGAAAGGCCTTTCAAGTGTTCGGAGGTTTTAAATAGCCTCGGCTTCGCCTCGGCCATTTAAAAACCACCTCACACCAAAAAGTAAACTTTCGCATCTTGTAATGTAAATAACTATTATAAGATCCCTTGTGAGCAAAGGAAACTTGTTCAAAAAAACCTAAAATAAAGAAAAGTGCATTTATTTTATTAAATAAAGACAGATGTGTAGTATCAATATCTGTTAATTTAAATAATACATGGTTACCTATGCTTGATGCTGAAGTAAATTCAGGTAAACTTAAAATCAATTAACACACCATACCACCCATCTTTCTGGTCTTTTTTAAATACTATACATACACTAGTCCAATAACCTA
Organism: Listronotus oregonensis; assembly: GCA_019359885.1. Taxonomy (NCBI): domain Eukaryota; kingdom Metazoa; phylum Arthropoda; class Insecta; order Coleoptera; family Curculionidae; genus Listronotus; species Listronotus oregonensis. Next base: position 8,216 of record JAHBCN010026396.1, on the reverse strand, counting down.
GTGTCACTTATGTCAAAACGTCTTTAAAATTAAAAAAAGCTATCAGAAGTTTTTAAATAAAAAATTTCTTAAAATTTAGTTTAATTTTTTGTTTTAATTTCTGTCTTGACAACGGTGGCCGACTTGCCACCGAAACGTAGACTAATATTTGTGACTTTTTGGGTTTTTTGGGGGGTTTTTCTTCTTTTTTGTTGCAGGCGATCTGCAAATTCATAGGGATCAATAGGGCTGGACAGGGTCAGCCCGTATACCCCGGGACCCGGACCAAGAGGGTCCCATTTTCCAAAAAGTAGAAAGGCGAGTAACCCAAATAAAACAAACTAAAACGTGAATCCGCCACAAAACTATAGAACATATTTAAGGAAAACTTACTTGTTTCTTGCCGTGTACCGTTGGTTCCTGTTTTTTTTTTCTAACGTTTTTTAATGCTTCACTATTACTATTAAAAAAAGGTTTTTTATTAATAGACTCACGCCTGGCCAACTTCTTATGGGGATATTGGAAAAAGTGACATTTGACAATTATATCATTGCCAGGGAATAAGTAGATTTCTATATTTTTCCATATTTTGCTTTGTAGTAACTTGGTAGTAAATTTCTAGATGGCGAAACGTCAATTTTTTTTTTAACCAATGAGAAGTGAGAATTATTTATATCCCTTTTTAACCATAAATCCCCGTGTTGTGTTTGCGTCGGCCATTTTCTATTCTAGTGTTTGGGTTGTATGTGTTGACTTTGGGTTGACTGTTTTAAATTTGCGTTCTTATTTTTTCCACACTATTGTGTAAAAATTATAAGGTAAGATATATTATTTAAATATTGTAGTAAGCCTTCTTCGATATTAAACCAAGATTCTTTGTAAATATCTTCGCAATGGCACCAACACAACATGTAGGCTGAAATATTCTTGTAATTATCCTTGTTGCAGAAACGCCTATTATAGTAAAATTGTAAGCACAGATTTTAAGAACAAAAAGTTTCATTCTTTTCTTCGAGATCCCTTATCGTTAGAAGCTTGGAAAATTAAATGTACTTTAAGTCCCTCAAAAGACTGTAAAAATGTATGTTTGTGAGGACCGTTGTTCAAAATTAAATTATGCTAATCTTGAGGATCCTCTTTTGGTCACCTTTTTTATGAATTCAATTTTAAAAGAACACAGTTACGGAAAATGTTTCAATTCTTTTCAAAATTTACCTCTCGGACCATTGGACAACCCTAAAATTAAAATTTTAAATAATGTTATTTTATACCTTATTTACAAAATTTCAATTTCATGTTTAACTTGTCAGAGTAATCTCTTTTTAATGGAGGTAACCAACAAGCATTTATTTGTAATGTTTAAAGAGTTTGATAACGAACGAAGGCTTAAATATGCTAGTGAAGCTTTAGTCAATCTTGTAGACAGACTACATGCTAATATTTACAAATATTTGGATGAGAATGTTAACAAGAATAAAATTGAAAATTTATTTAGGCAACAATATTTCGAACCTTACTGCAAGCTCTTTTCATTTGTTCAGACCGTAATTTTATGACATATTTAACCTAACTTTAAAAATTTGTTTTTATAAGCATCTTAAAGAAAGGAAAAATAGTTTTGAATCTAAAAAGAGGTAAGCGATAGACATAAAAATATAATACAAAAATTTAAACAATAATTTTTACCATTTCTTATAAATATTTATGTTTATTTTTCAGTTACCACATTAATTTAAATTCTTTATATATTTTTGCCCGCTGTCTGCTTTTGTCTTTGCCTAAATTAATAGCTAAAGTTCCATATCATATTTTATATATTTTTAGTCTGTTTTGAATAAGCGAACCCCAGCTTCTTTGTTTTATAGGAACCTTTCAGCATGATCTCATCCAACCCCGCTGTGACAGTTTTAGAAGTATCTCATCCAACCCCGGCTGTGATAGTTTTAGAAGTTTTATTGTTAATTTTTAGAATATATTTTATTTTGCCTGTGTTATCTCAGGTATAAGAATTTATGTTGTTATCAGAGAATATTTTTTATTTATTCTGAAATTTCATGTTTTATTTGTTACTGTTATTTTTGGAATGTAATTTTTTGTTGTTGTTTATTGAAAATTTGGGGCAAATGTCCCAAGATTTTCCTGGTTTTCTCAAAATATTTGTATTTATAAAAAAATTAATTTATAATATATTGTTAACAATAACATTTTTTGTTTGCTTTATTTTTTGCAAGTTTAAAATTTTACCCAATCCTAACAAAGATAAAATTTTGCTAAAATCTTACTTAACAACTGCTTATTTATTAAAATAATCAGTTGTTAAGTAATGTATTTCAGCAAAATCTTATTTTTGTTGGAATTGGGCAAAAATAACTTAGAAATAAAAATTTATAGTACTACCAGCGCATTCGCCTTTTTATTATGTGCTTTTATTAGTTGATTGTCCAGGCGTTTGTCGCTACTGTACTGACAGAAGATAGCTGCGTTCAGAAAGCACGAGGTTTGGATTTCTAGTAGTGTTTGTTCGTTAAATAGACTTAGTAATCTGGGGAGTCTGCAGAACTGACTTTAGTGTATGTGTAGTCTTGTGTGATTGAAAATAGAGAAAATTGGTATAAAGCCTTTAAGTAAGTAAAGTATTCATTAGTGTTAAGTATATTGGAAAAGCCCTAGACTCGTAAGTTTGTCAATGGTTTTTTTTAATTATCGGTCCTATTGCCGATTTTTGTCTATACCCGCTAGTTTTTCAGTTAAACTGGCATAATTTCAAAATTGCATAAACATTCCTAAAATTCCCCGATTTTCACCCAAGATATTTAATCACGGCTTTCAAGCATAATTTTACGCGCAGCCGTCAGATGTCGTTTTCATCGCGCACCATGCCAATATTACTTTTTTTGATATCAAAAACAATTACAGAAATATCCTATAGGAGTGTCGAAATTGGACACCCTGTACAGTTATAAATTCGCGTAGGTGTGATTTATTCTGTGAACTTCCTTATTGGCATTTATAGGAATTCTTATAATTATTGCAGGCGTTACTCGTAACAGCGGTAACCAATATTAATTAGTTAATTAAAGGTCGAAGCAATTAGTCACGTCGGCTGTGAAAAACCATTGCACAAAAAACACTTTTAGTTAATACAGTGACTGAAGGAATTAGCGCAAGAAAAGAAAAAAATGCGTTAGTTAATTAATAGTATATTGTGCAACAAGTGAGAAAAGTTTAACATTTACCACGAGTGAGTTTAAGGCACGAGCAGAAGGCGAAAGCCGCAAATTAGAGCTCCATCACGCTGGAACCCGTTTTAAAAATATCTATTTTTTTAAATTTTATTTTAAATTACAATCGATGCTAATAAATGTAATAAACTCGATATTTTTGTAGTTTTAATAATTAGACCGAAAAAATTGTAAATACATTTCTGAGCAGTAATTATAGCAAATAATGAATGCTTAATCGTTTGTAGATTTTTTTAGTATCAAAAAAATATATTTGATGCGAGTACACAAAATATCGCATATTACGAAAAATAATGAAACTACAAAAAATAGTACAGTTGATGGGGAGAAAAAAGATGTTTGATCTCCGGATATTTTGTACAGTTTCAATTTTTATAAAAATTTAGGATTAAGTTGCTTTTACCCTCTAGATTAAAGTTTATAATATATGCTTAGGGAGTGCTTTTTATTTTTTTGGGGGGTAAAAACCACCCATTATGCTAAAAAATTAAAAATTATAGAAAAAAACCTTATGTAAATTGAAATCATAGGTAAATATGTAGAATAAACCTATTTTTATGTTGTGAGTTATATCTAACATTATATTTGTAACGTTTAACCCTTAAAAATCACCCTTAATAACGAAATTACAAAAAAATGTTTTTTTATTTTAAAATTATTTAATAATGCTTTTATTGTAGAAAAATAGTTATTTACATTACAAGATGCGAAAGTTTACTTTTTGGTGTGAGGTGGTTTTTAAATGGCCGAGGCTATTTAAAACCTCCGAACACTTGAAAGGCCTTTCGCATCATGTAATGTATTATATTTTTTCTGCTACTATTCTATGTATCGCATAATTTAATAATCATTAACATCATGTTTTAATAGAAATATCAGAGATTTTGAAATTTTACCTGTTAAAAATTAATCCATAGCAACACATTTATTGTTGACATTGTCTGTCATCAGCACTTGTCAGATTTTGAATTATTATTAATTTAGTATAAATCCATTCCCATTTTAAAATGTTAAATGAATATGAAAATGGCATCCAAAAGGCAGCTGACCTTGCGTGTGCCTCACTTCTGCCAGACAAATCTAAAGAGAGGTACCATCAAACATATAAATTGTTCTGAATGGCTTGCTACAAAAAATGTGGGGCGGATTGGCAAGAATGTGATGTTGGCGTATTTTCAAGAATAATCCGAGTCTTTATCACCACCAACCCTCTGGTCTGTATATTCCATGCTCAAGTTAACAATTTCCGTAAACAAAAATCAAGATATTTCGGAGTTCAAGAAACTAGTTGCTTTTATTAAAAGGAAAAACGATGGTTGTGAGGCAAAAAAGTCAAAAAATTTTAAAAAAGAAGATATCATAAAGTTTTTACTTAACGCGCGTGATCAAAGTTACTTAGCAATGAAAGTAATAGCCATTATGGGAGTGGCTGGGGCATGCCGGACAAACGAAATATACAGAATGAAGCTAAGTGATGTAGAAATAAGAAATGACATGGCTATAGTAAAAATAGTGGAATCTAAAAATAAAGTTAAAAGAACTTTGTAGTAACCAACGATGAAGGCTCAGTTCCTTATGTCAGATTTCTACAGGGATATATTAGCTGAGACCAAGGAATGCTCTAGATGAGCGTTTATTGTATCGTTAGGAAAGAGGTAAATGTGTTAATCAAGTAATTGGAAAGCACACTATTTCAAATGTACCTAAAGAAATTGCGAAGTTTTTGAAACTTGAAGACATCAGTAGATACACTGGACATTCTTTTAGAAGAACGTCAACTACGTTCCTTGCCAATGCTTCGGATGTCGATATTTTGCTGAATCTATTGCTGAATCTTATAGTAATAAGGTGGAAATTTCAAAGAAGATTTTACACGAAATTCCTACCAATATTTCCTCTAATGAAGTAACAGTGAAAAATATGAATATTATCGTAGTTAAAGGTGATAGCGATACCCCAACAATAAATTTAAAAACTGTTAATTCAAGTATTATTCCTCCAATTTCTTTTGCTAATTGCTCAAATTGCACAATTACTTTTAATGTTAATACTAACCTAGTTTTTTAAAATATTTTGTCATAAATTGTTACTTTTTATAAATAAATCCTAATATTTCCCACAAGCATATTTTTTTACTCTTACTTTTTGTCCAGGCGCTGAAAATATTACTTTCGTAGCTAGCAGCGCTTAGCAACCAGGTAACACGAAGGTTCTCTTTCGTTATCATTCGCGTTGCTAGGACCACAAAGTTTTCTTATTTATACAGTAGTAGAAAAAATATTTTAACAATTTACGGTAAAATACATATTTAACTACCATAACTCAACATTTAAATAACCACCCCTTATGAGATTTACAAAAAAAAAATTGACAAATTAAAACGATTTGATGATACATAATTATAGTCCCGGAAATGAAGATAAAAAATGGCAAAACATCTCAATTTTTTTGTCCTGCATCGATTTGCATAAAAATGAATTGAATTAGGCGCTTCTAACCCTCTACTTCAAAATCTATTTCATGGTGATGTGCGATGTTTGTTTTTTAAGGGTGGAAACCTTACCCCTAATTGTCAAAACTTATAGAATAACATTTTAAACCTTAAGATAGGTAAAAGTTGGTTTGGATTAGTTGATTAATGATTGTTTTATGCTTTGGAATACAATTTTAAAATATTTACCCTAAAAAATTATTAATTTACCATAGTGATTTAATTTTAGAATGCTGTTCCTTAAAATATGTACTAATTTCATTTTGCAACTTTCCGACCCTTATAAATCAACCTTATTATAGCTTCATAAAAAAGATTTATTCCCAAAAATTAATAGCTTGACAGATTTAATAATTAAAAATATGCCTGCCTGAAATATTCCATTTATTCTTTTGCAAATTTTCAATCTTAAAAACCACCCCTTACAACATTGCAATTCTTATAAACCAAATAATAGATTCAAAGGAAAAAAAAGTAAAATAACATACAAAATTATACCGGTTAAAAGTATAAAGGTATACCGGTTTATAGAATATTGTGCTCGAAGTGGGCTATTTGAATTTTTCGAAAAAAGTGATTGTTTTTAAACATAACTCTTTAGTTTTAATGATAGAAAGTTTTTTCAAAAACAATTTTATAGAGTTTTTAAAAGCTACAAGGCTGTGTAAATTAATCTTTTTAATCCTTAGTTTTAAAATGGGATGAGTTTAAAGGGCTAGAAAAGGTGGTGTCGCCCGTAAATAGAGGTTTTAAACGACCATATCTACAAATATTTATTGTACAGAAAAATATATGAAATAAAAGGTCTTTGTAATTAAAAGCTATAATTCGGTATTTAACATTTTTTTTGTATCTTCCAGTTTGTTGGAGTTAATTTTGAAGAAAATGGCTATTTTTACGAAATTGCGGAAAATCGTTTTTACTTTAAGCTCAAATTTTTCTAAAATTAAGCATTTTAATATGTAAACTTCTAGGATGTATTAATAATACATATATAAAAGAATCGCAAAAGGGTACAAATCTATTTTAATTAAGAGGAAAATTAGGGGTTGTTTTTAATGATTTTTCGTAGAAAAAGTAGGGACGACATTATTTTATCATAAATCGCTCAATTTTATGTAAAAACTCTTTTTGTTTTAAAAGAAAGGTCCTATTATATACTTTAAAAAAACCTTATAAATTTGTTTTCCTTAAATTTATCATTTGACGAACAAAAGCTAACCATTAACAAGCCGAAGCTCGGTATGTATTGGTTGTAGAAAATTATAAAATAACATTTTTTCTGTTTTTTTTTTAAGCCACACAAGTTTGCTTTTCACAGTTTTTTAATAAAATTATATTATTAGAGTTATTCGTGAAAAACCCATTAAAAACGTCGATTTTTAGACAAGAAACTATTCTTTCAATCCTTGAATAACTCGAAAATATTATTTACGAAAAATGTATAAAACATTTTTACTTAAAATTACTTTCTTTATTCATTTCTGTAGTTAAAATATACTAAAAATTTCCACCTTCAAGATGGGGTGGCAACCACCAGGATAAAAGCACATCTCGGCATCATATAAACTTTAATCTTGTAACGTAACCTATTCTGTAACACTTACAGAACAGGTTATCTGCTTCGGCTTAGCTATTCGCCTGGTAAAGCAGTAATATCGTGAGTACAATGTACCTAATTAAGGTAAGATAATTAATTAAGGAAAAATAGATGGGCGTCACGGTATTTCCTTTTATTCGGTTACTTTTAATTAGAATTTAACTTGGTAAGAAACACCGAAATTAACCAAGATTAGAGATTAAGCTGTTGTTATTAATTTCACAAAGGTAGGAATTTAAATTCATAAACAGTCAGTTCAAATAAATGGTTTTTATTCATATTCTTAAGGAATGAACTATTGAAAAAATATAATTTTAATTAATTTACAAACGAACCTCCCTGACGCATTATTTCTATTAAAATTAACGCAATCTTTATTCTTGATGTAATACGCATAATACCGTGTACTTGATCAAGCATCCGTAATATTATAAGCGCAATAACCCCTTTAAATCAACTAAAAATTAATTTCCCTATCAGATCGGTTCTTACAATTTTGATAGTTGTTTTACTTATTTACAAACAATATTAGAATAAAAGAAAAACCAAAGAAATCAAATGTAGGTTAATTACTTAGTTTTAAAAATAATAAAATTTCAATTTCTTTTAAAATAAATAGGTAAACAAAAATATGGCGCGCAGATGTTGGTATTCCCATAAAAAAAGGAAAGGTAAAACCTGTTTTCCTGTTGGTTTCGGAAAAAATGGCTGTTGGACGACGCCATGCTTTCTACACTAGTAGTGGTCACGTAAAGAGCCAAACCATACAGGAACGATTGCCGAAACTGGATGAATTTATCAAAACGAAAAACCATAAAAACCCTGTTTGAAGAAAAACAGTATTAGGACCCTTAAAATTCTACTAAAGACCAAACAATTTATAGTGATAATAAACTCAGTATTA
>JAHBCN010026395.1:0-10631 GCA_019359885.1 Listronotus oregonensis | reverse complement strand
TAATAAGATATTTTTAAATAAACCTGTTGAGTTTATTTTTGACTTTTATTACTTTTGTCTTTGTTTTGTTTTTCCCCTTTGAACTCCTATAGTTCTGGCCCCCATTGTCTGTACTTGCATAAATAGTCTGTTTTAAAAAAAAATTTTTTTTAACAACAGCTAGCCGAGTGAACTCATCCCAAATAAAAATAATAAAAACTATTTTACAACAAAAAAATTAAAAAAAAAACACATTTAAAACAAATTTAAGAACAATTTAACAATAATTATTTTTTTTTTTTTTTTTTTTTTTTATTACACCATGACCAAGCAAAAGGGGGGCTTCTAAATTTGTCAAAATTTTTTCCCCTTTTTTTGATTGCCAGGCAGATTTTGCGGAAACGAAAAATTTTTACGTTTCTACTTCTATGATTTATCACGAAAAAAAAAATATAACGGGGGAAAAAGGGGGCCGCTTAATAACTCAACTAACCATGACCAAGCAAAACGGGAGGGCTTCTAAATTTGTCTAAATTATCCCCCCCCGTTTGATTAAGCCATAGATTTGGGGGCCAAAAAAAAAAAAGTTTTTTTTTCCTTTTTCAGTGATTTATACGTCTAAAATATAACTGGGGAAAATAGAAAGCCGTTTAACTTTTTTTAAACTAACCATGCCCAAAAAACTTAGGGCTTCTAAATTTGTCTAAATTATCTCTACGTTTGATTAAGCCATGGCAGAGTTGCGGCCTAAACGAAAAACTTTACTGTTTCTACTTCTAGTGTTTTTTATCACGCCTAAAATATAACTGGGGAAAATAGAAAGCCGTTTTAACTAACAAAAACCAACCATGACCAAGAAAAACTAGGGCTTTAAATTTGTCTAAATTATCTCTACGTTTGATTAAGCCATGGCAGAGTTGCGGCCTAAACGAAAAAGTTTACTGTTCCTACTTCTAGTGATTTACCCAAAAAATATAACTGGGGAAAATAGAAAGCCGCTTAAAAACCAAACCCCAACCCCAAATCCCAAAAAAAACTGAGGGCTTCTAAATTTGTTTTTATTCAGTTTGATTAAGCCATGGCAGATTTGGGGGGAAAAAAAAAAAAAATTTTTACTGTTTCTACTTCTAGTGATTTATCATGTCTAAAATAAAAGGGGGGGGAAAATAGAAAGCCGTTTTAAAAAAAACCCGGGGAACCCAACCACCCCCAAAACAAAACGAGGGTTTTCTAAATTTGAAAAAATTTTATTCTACGTTTGATTAAGCCATGGCAGAGTTGGGCCCCTTAAAAAAAAAAAAGTTTATTGTTCCTACTTCTAGTGATTTATCACGTCTAAAAAAAAGGGGAAAATAGAAAGCCGCTTTAACAAACCCCCGAAAAAAACCCCATCCCCCAAAAAAAACTGAGGGCTTCAAAATTTGTCTAAATTTCCCCAAAAGTTTGATTAAGCCATGGCAGATTTGGGGGCCTAAACGAAAAACTTTACTGTTTCTACTTCTATTTTTTTTATCACGCCTAAAATAAAAGGGGGGGAAAAAAATAGAAACCCTTTTTTTAAAAAAACCCCTAAACCCAACCATGCCCAAAAAAAAAACCCCGGGGTTTTTAAAAATTTGTCTAAATTATCTCTACGCTTGATTAAGCCATGGTTTTCCCCCTAAACAAAAAAAAGTTTACTGTTCCTACTTTGGGTTTTTTTTCCCCTCACGTCTGAAAAAAAATTTTGGGGAAAAAAATAAAAGCCGCTTTAACTAACCAGAATTAACCATGCCGACCAGAACTAAGGGTTTTGGGAAATTTCCCCCCTTATCCCTTTTTTTAATAACAAAATTTTAAAAATTTTTAATATGGTATTTATTTGGTTGGTTATTTGGGTCGTCACGGGGGTTTTTGGTGTACAAAACGAGAAGCATAAAATTGAATAAATAATTTAGTGTAAAAAAAAGAATTTTGGGAAATTTCGAAGTGTATGAAACGCGATTGTATGAAACTAAAAAACCCCCCAAAAAACCCCCCCCCTTTTAATAAGCAATGCTTCAAAGCATTTATTTTAACATGAGCAAAATTAATTACGAAATCACATTTATCGTTTAACAGGCGATGTGGATAGTAGAATGATGTCGGCCCTTCTAATGGGCATAAACAGGGCTTATCCTTAAAAAAAAATTTGGAGTTTAAAATATGTCGGACCACGTAAATACATTGTATAGGCTAGTTCAGGGGGCCCCTTTTTTTAAAATTTAGTCTTCAGGTACTTTTTTTAAAAGTTGTATCAGGGACGGGAAAAAAAATTTAAAGATAGGTAGGTATACTAACATTACTTGTAAAAATGTAATTCAATTATTTCCCCAATTACTTGTCTAAGTGGTAGTAAATTACAATTACGAATTACTATAGTTTTTTTAAAAAAGTAAAAAAATTTAAAAAAATTTAAAAAACAAAAAAAAAATTTAAAATTTTTTTAGCAATTACTCTATTTAAATTACCACTTATTTATTAAACACGAAAAAATTAAACAAACAAAATATTTATACTAATATGCATCATACGCGAACGTCCCCCCTATTCAATCTGCTTTCTAAAAAAGTTCAACATTAAAGGACTCTAAAATTTTTTTTTTTATCTTACCCCAAACATCAACTTTTTTTTTGCACAAAAAAGTATAAAAACGGTGGGTACGAAAGAATCAAAAAAAAAAAAATCGGCGGGCGGCGTTCGCCGGATTCAAAGCGGCCCCCTTTTTCAAGATGCTCTTTCTGGTTGGCCAAAATTCCGGCTTTTTCCCAAAATGCAAAAAAATTTTAAAATTTTCCCCCCAAAAAATTTAATTTTTTTTTGGGGAAATTTAATTAATTTCTAAGTAATTCAATTATTATAATCGAATTACTTCCTAAGCAATTGAATTACTTGGGATTCGTGAAAATCAATTACCAATTAAGATTACATTACCCTTTTTAAATTTTGGATAATCCAAATACTTTTTTTTGGAAAGTAAAAAAATTTAAAAATCCAATTACTGAGAATAATTGAATACATCTGCCTAAAAAAAGGACAAAAAATTTTTTTTGTATTATCAAAAAAAAAACACCTTAAATATGTTTTTTTTTTAAAAATTTACACCCCAGTTACCAGTTATTTTGTAATGGCAGCTTTGGCGGTTTAAAAAAATCCCATTTTTTTTTAAAAAACCCCCGTTATCCTTTCAACCGTTCTGCAGAGTCGATAACCGCTGTATAAAAAATTTAAAACAACTGCGTTGGGGACAGTACGTTCCACAAAATTTTGTTGATTTCTCTTTTTTGCTGCTACTGTTAGTCGAAAAAATCAATATACTTTGGGTACCTGCATGGGGCCCCCGGGTTTAAAATTTTTTTTTTTTTATTATTGAAAATTTCTTTTTGGTATATTATGTAGGTTATGGGGAATTTTTAGGTGTTAATATAAAGCAGAGATTTTTTTTCGTCCTAGTTCATCAGTCATTTGGAGTTTGTCCGGGGGGAAAATTTTTTTTTGGGGGCATCTAAAATAGCTAACCTAAACTATTAATTTTTGGGAATCAGGACCTGTCCCCTTTTGCTGGGGTGCCTAAAACAAAGATATTGGTCAGGCAACCTATTTAGGGTTTGGGGGTTTTCAAAATTAAAATTTTCTTCAACAAAATTGTGCTGATAAACAAAATGTCAATTATTTTAGGTTCCAAAAGAGGGTCTCCAAAAAAAAAATTTTTCAGTTTTTTTGATTTCTTCAGTTTTCATAGACCTATAGATTTTGAATTGCAGATATTTTATTACTATTTCTGTTTTACAAATAAAGCAGAATACTACGTGTGTAAATTTTTTTTCAGCCATATTCTATAAAATACTGAATTTAGGGGGGGGAAAAAAAAATCTTGTTTGGGGGTTTTATAATTTTTTCCTGTTGAATGTATTTGGGTCTTTTAAAGGGGCCCTTTTCTAGTTGGGTTTAAAATGTCACACTAATTTGTATCTGTTTGTTGTTTTTTTATATTTTTTGGGTTTTAAAAAAATTATTAGACCCAAAACTATTGACAACTAGTCATCAAGCAATGCTTTTTTTCCCTTTTTTTTATACAAGGCTTTATTTTAAAGATACGAAAAATTTAAACAGAAAAAAAAAGTTTGTTGCGATTACTACAGGAAACAATTAAGCAATAGGTTATTTTTTTTTCTAAAAAAAATTTTGAAGAATCCTAATTTAACAACATTGTTTTTATAAGTTGTTTTTTAATAAAGAAAAAAAAAAATCTAACTTATGGGGGTTTGGGGCAAAAGGGGTTTGTCCAAAAATACTGTTCAATAATTTGGGGGGAATTCTACATTTTAAAATTTTAAAAAAAGAAAAGTTCATATGAATATAAGTCCGCAAATGCTATAAGGTTGTTATGGCGATTCAAAGATTGCACCAATTTTGGTTTTATTTTTTTTACTAAAACCCCTTAAAAACCATCTGAATTTAGGTTTTTTGCTTTTAATAGTAGATACTTTTTAGTTTTTTACTATATTTAAATTATTATTTTAAACAGGTTCGTACCGAAAAAAAGGGGGGGCCCCCTTTAATTTGTTCACATTTTTTATTAAACGTCATATTTTTGCAGTTTTCTATAGACACATTGATTCCGGGTATAAATAACTTAAAAAAGGTTTTTTTTAAAAAAACCCAAACCCAAAAAAAGCCGTTTTTAGATAATATTCAATAAAAAAAAGTGATGATTCGCCCAATAATAAAAAAAAATTTCCCCCATCAAAGTAAATTTTGTTTTGGTGTTAAATTTGAAAATAATAAAAAAGGTCTATTATCAAATAGTAAACGAATTTAACATAAATTTTAAAAAAAAAATTTTTTCGATTATTATTGTCTTTATATAAAAGTGTATTTGAAAGAAACATTGTTCTCGCCTTTCAAAAAATGGGGGAAAACTCTTTTGCTTGGACGACCATGCATGCATTTTTTTTCCCCTTGGGGGAGTGTTTTTTTCGAAAACGGCTAGCCTAAAGGGGGTTTTTTACAAAAATACCTTCTTTATGTCATTTAAACTGCGGAATCAAAAGTTAAAAAAAACTGCAAAAATATAAGGGTTTTTTTAAAATTTGGGAAAAATTAAATCGAGTTTTTCCCCCCGCCGGTACGACCCTGATTGAAATAATAATTTAGTAAAAACATAAAAAATACCTACTTTTAAAAAAAACAATTTATATGTTCCCGATGGCTATCTGAAAAGGTTCCAGAGATATAAAAAAAAACCCCCAACCCCGGGGCCTATGTTCATATAAACTTTTTTTTCATAATGTAACATGTAGAATCCCCCCCCGAATTATTTGAACGGTATTTCCGGATCCCCTTTTTATTTTTTAGGGAAATTTATGGGGAATATTATTCCAAATTTTGGGGGGAAAAAAAAATTTTTATATCTTTTTTGGAATAGTACATTACTTTGGTGTTTGATACTTAAAAAAATTTTGGGGAGAAATATTGCTTTTATTTTTTTGATACTCCTGTAAACAAATGTATTTTAGAATAAGAAAACCCTTTAAAAAAATTATAAAAAAAAAAAGTTTTTTTTTTTTTTTAAAATTGTATTAGATGTAACTTTAAATTGTTATTTTTTAATGTTGTAACAGTTGGTTGTTTCTTCATATTTGTGGAAAAAGTGAAAATATAAGAAAAAAACCCAAAAGGACAAAAACGGTTGTAGGGGAACGTGGATATTATTTTTTTTAAAAAAAAAAAAAAAGATTTTGTTTAAACCCTTTTTTTTGTTTTAGTGGGGAAAATAGATTTATGGATAATTGTTTAGGATTTTTCACAATTATTAATCAGCTTCAAGTTTTAAATACTGATGTAATTTACATATAAATTCTGAAAGTGGATCAAAATTTTAAAACAAATTTGTCAAATATATCTATCTGAACCGATTTAAAAACCCCCAAAAAAATTTTTTTTGGGGAGATTATCGCGTTTTTTTTTTAAAGGGGGGGATTCTAGCCTAGGAGCATGAATTTCAAACGTTTTTTTTTTAAATCGATAAAAAAAAAATTTTTTATTTCCCATTTTTTTTTTTTTTATTTGTATTTCGGAAAAAAAAAGAAAAATTAAAAACTTTAAAAAATTAAAACTCAAAAAGGGCGGCTGGTATAGTGGGGGGGAAAAAAAAAAGGGGCCCCCGGGCGGATTCCAACCCCTTTTTTTGGGGGTCTGAAACAAAAAAAAAAACTGATTTTTAATCAGTGAAGTTGTTTTTTCTCCCGCTTAAAGCCAAAAAAAAAAATTTTTTTTTTTTGAAAAAAAAAAAGTTTTTGTAGTAAAAATTTTTATTTTTTTTAAAAAAAAAGTAAGAATCAAAATTTTGACTTGAATCTGCTTGGTGATATAGAGGAATGTATAGAAAGTTTATAAAATTTCAAAAAAAAAAGGGGGAGTAGAACTTGAGATATCATGCACGCCGCCTTAAAAAAAATCGTTTTGGAAAAAAAGTTTAAAGTTTTTTTTTAAGTTTCAGGTAGTCTAAAGATAGAATAGTACATATTACTTACATTTTTTTATTTAGCAAAATTTGAGCCGCATATATCGGGCCTCCTTTTTACCACAAAAAGAATATTTAACGAATTTGTTTTTGAAAGACGAGCACTTTTTCCTTTTTTTTTAAAAACGAAAAAAAAAAATTAGAACGATTCAAGCTTCATTGCGCCGAACAAAAAAAATTTAGCTATAACGTTTAAAATAAAATTTTTTATTTCGAAAAAAACCCCTAAGGAGATATTCTTGAATATCTAAACTATCGAAATATGAAAAAAACTTTTTTTTTTCTTTTTTGATTACAATACCCCCCTTTTAAAAAATGGAGCCGGTTTCAGTCACTTTCTTCACTCCTTCATCCCTACAGTTTACACCAACTAATTCTTTTGGGGGGAAATAAAGTAAAAAAAAACCTTGTTTGGCACTAATATGATTAAAGGGGCAGGGCGGAGATTCGTAAAAAAACTGCACCGGCAACGCTGATAAACACTCTGAATAACATCATCCGAAATAAAGACTTTTTCAATGTTAACGGCATTGCAACATAAATAACATTTTTATAAATCGATTATTCTTTTTTTGGGAAACATTATTTTTAAAGCCAGAAAACTATTTTTGTTTATTATCTTTAAAATGACAAACAGATATGTCATTCACTTTAGATGCTCAATTGAATTTTTGACCGAGTCAGTTTACAAAATGTGTTATTGAGTTTCAACCTACTAGAAAGAGATTTTCGGTAAAATACCTGATTTACTATAATTTTTTTTCAATTGAATACAGCAGGTGTCCAAATCAACGTTGTTGCCGGTACAATCGGATCTTGGAACTGTCATATTAATAAATGTTTATATTTAAATCGATGTTGCCTATATTAACACAAAAAAATATTTTCAAATAATTTTCCCTTTTTTAAGAAAATTTCCTGATTTTGATTTTTTGAGATCTGGCAATTTGTTTACGTTTTTCCAAAACAAAAGAAAAAAAATCCCCATACCAAACACCCTGCCTACAAACGGGGGTTGCGTTAATTTAGTCCAATTTTTTTTTGGGTTACATCTACATTAGGGGAAATTTTCCGAGCCCCTTTTTTTCCCCCATAATATTTAAGGTCGGTCTTGATAAATTTATTTTTTACTGTTTTTGGGCACCCACAGTAGGGGTTTTTACTGTATACTGTAAGGCTTCGAGGTCTGTCCCAACAAAAAAAACTCAAAACCCTTTTTTATTTTTTTTTAATAGTTTTAAAAAATATTCAAACTTGTATAAAAAATTTTTTTGTTAATTTTTTTAAAAATTTTTGGAAAAAAATCAATTTTTTTCCCCTAAAAAAAAAACATCAGGGGAAATTTAAAAATTTTTAAAAAAAAATTTAATTTTTTTATAGATTTTTTTTTTTGTCCAACCGAATTTTTCCGTGGAATTTTATATTTGGTATCCCCCCAATTTTTTAAAAAAAAAGGGGAAAGCAAGCATTTTTCCTACAAGAACTGAACCTTTCCTAATTTAAATTTTGTTTTATGATGAGGAAAAATTTGTTGATATTAAAGAAAAAAGAAAGGGGAAATTTTAAAAAAAAAAAAAGACGAACTTTTTTAAAATAAGAACAAAAAAAAAAAGAATTATTCTAAAAAAAAGGGTCATGGGGCCCCGGGGGAAAGATAAAAAAAAACCCCGTAGAGAAGGGAAACCCCCCCGAACTTTTGAAACAATAAAAACAGAAGAAGTTTTTAGGGGGGCGGGCCAAAAAAATTTTTTGAAATAGCTTTTAAATAAAGTTGGGGTAACGTTTTCCCCTCTTAGGCCCCAGAAGAAATCCCCCACAAACCAATTGTAAAGGGGACAACCCCCAAAAAAACCCCGTTATATGGGGGGATTTTTTTATACTAAATTTTGGGGTTTTTTAAAAAAACCTTTTACCCTTTTTTAAAAGGGGGCATTGTGGGCGAAGCAAGTTAAAAAAAGGGGAGAAAATTTAAATTTTTAGTGGAACCCTTTTTTAAAGATTTCTTTTTAAAAAGGTTTTTGATAGGAAATATGAATTGTTGATAATACTTTAAAAATTATAAAGTTTTTTTTTTTATTAAAAAACCCTTGGGGTTTTAAAAAACCCCGTGTTCTTTTTTAGGTCATTCATCGTTTTTTTGCAATTACAGCCAGCTATTAAGATTTAAGAGTAAGAAAATAGATACGGAAAAATACCAACGGGGGACACGGCAACAACTCGCTGCAAGTAGAATCATCTGACCTTGGGGAGCCCAATATTAAAATATAAAAAAAAGTTTTTTTAAGTTCAACAACATAAGACCTGTAATAGGCGTATACAACGAATTTAGTTGCCAAACGTTCCCCATGACCTTCGTCACGTGAAAATGGAATGTAAAAATTTTTAAAAAAAGGAATTAGTTTTTTAAAAAAGGCAATAAAAAAATTTAATACCCAAAAAAAAGGGTTTTAAACAAAAATTTATGGAATTGAACATAGTTTAGAACTTTGAAATCCAAAAAAAAAATATGAAAAAAGTGTTGGACACAATATTAGCCTTAAATTTATTTAAAGTTTTAAAATTTCCTTTTCCCTTTTTTTTTTTTTTTTAAAAAACACTTGCAGAAACAAAACTAAAAAATAGATAAAAATGTTTTAAAAAAAAAAAAGCCCTTTTTTTCCAAAAAAAACCCCGCGTTTTTTCTTCTTTTCGGAAAAATTTTTAAAAAGTTTTTTCAATTTGTTTTTTTATTTGATCCACCCCAAAAAGTGTCAATTTAATATTAAAAAAATCAATACAAATATGTATGATTAAAAAAGTGTTTGACGTGGTTTAACTAAAAATTTTAAATTTTTTTTTTTAAAGCAGTTTCTAAAAATTTAAAAAATCATGTCCCCCTTTTATAAATTTAATAAAAAAAAATAAAACCTTTTTAATTTTTAAAATTTTTGGGTTTTAAAAAGATCAAAAATAAAAAAGGGGAAATAAAATTTTTTAAATTTTTTTCCCTTTTCAAAAGATTCACTTTAAAAAATTTATATTTTTGAGCTGTAATAGCCGACTTTGTTATCGGTTTGATAGTTTAACCAGTTAATAGGAAACATCAAAGAAGCATTTTTTGTATATTGCTTTTTTCGAATAAATACCATCTTACGTAAAAAGGGCGTTTTTTTTTTTAGGATTCAAAAAAAATCCTTTTTGCAAAAATTATCCATTAATTAGATTTTGGTGTTAATTCCCCTTTCATTCACATAGTATGTTTCGGGTGATCTGCCCCAAAAAACCCCACAGCGTTTATTGTCAGTCTTTCTGATCCCCCTTTAGGGAATAACTGGGGGGCCGTGTTCTTTGGATGTTGGTAACTATTCAGTTTGTTTTTTTAAATCATAGCCTTAGTATATTAGGCATTTCAAGATGAATTTCTTCGTTTTTTTTTGGCCTGGGGCGTTTTTCCAGTGAGTCTCTTTTTTTTCCTTTTTCCCATTCTCTGAGTTTTTTAATAGGTAACCCTAGTTGCCCCAAAAGATTTCCCGGGGGCCCAAAAGGGGGCCCGGGGGGGTTGGTCGGGCCCATTTTTTCCCCAAAAACCCCCCTGTCCTGGCACCTACCTTAAGTAACAGGTTTCCCGACTTTTTAATTACGTCCCGAAATTCCTTTAAAGGGACTAAGTAACCCCAACCCCAAAAGCAGCAGAGGCCCAGCATTTCCTCCATGGCGGCGCGGCGGTTGAAGTAGTTTTTATCGCCCCCCTTCCTTTTTAAGGGCCCCGCGGGTTTTTTGTTCTTTTTGTCGTTACTTCCTCATTTTTTTTCCAAAAGGGAGGGATTATCGGTTTTAGATAGTAATGGACCAGTAGATCATAGGTTAGAAAAAAAATTTGCATGTTTTTCTGGGTAACCCCAAAAAATTGTGATTTTTTTTCCCCTTTTTTAAACCCCCCCGAAATCTCTATCTCTTACCTTATCGGGTCTTTAACATGTATTTAAATTTTTTAATACCCGCATAAAAAAAAAAAAAATTATGCATTTCTTTTAAAAATCGACAATTTTTTTAAAAAAATTTTCCCCCTTCTTATAAAGTAATAATACATATTAAACATCATTATTTTTGGGGGTTTTTGATTTGTCTT
>JAHBCN010026394.1:0-10642 GCA_019359885.1 Listronotus oregonensis | reverse complement strand
GAGTCGCACGGCGTGCGCCCGCATGGCAGCCGCCAACCGATTTTTTTGGTATTCCCGTTGGCGGGGGGCCTTTGGGAGCAGACTCCGTCGAATTCGCTAAGCAAAATTGGAACCCCAAATTTTCAGTGCCCAACAAAAAATTCCAAATTTGACAAGAAGACGTGACGAGTCATCATAATTTGGTTATGGCTATATTATAAATATTATTAATGTTGTTTTTTTGGGGTTAAAATTTGGAAAAAATGGAAAAAAAACCATCTTCCACAAAAAAAACAGTCTTAATAGATTTAGGAAAAAATCCGGAAATGGTAACACAAAAGCAAATGTTATTTTCTAATTTCCAGCAGCATCCCTCCAATATATGGACCCCATTTAAATAGAAGAAAAATCTATATGTAGTAATAATTACAAAATTTTTTTTTACGCCGGCCACACAGAAATATAGGTTAGCGCTTTTTATACAAAAAAGGGGGCTACCAAATGGTAGACGTTTTTCAGGACGTTCCGTGGCTTCGCGCGCATGTTATGACAGCAAAAACAAACCTAATCCAATTTTGACTTTGGCCTGCTATACGAATTTGACGTCATGAGCCCCCTGGGGGAAAACGCAAGGAATTAAGTTACCAGAATGGCGCCCAGGGCTCATATAAATCCAAGTTGACACAGAATCGCATAAAAGGCCGCGAAATTCGCTTTTCATGATGAGTCGATGTGGCCCCTCTGGTGGCCACTTAATATCCGGAGCAGCCTTTAGGCAACCCCCAAAAGGTGAAAAAAATTTTTTTTTTCTTTTTTTTTTTAAATTAAGGGAAAAAAGTTTTTTAAAAAATTTTTTTGGGTTTGGGGGAAAAGGAATGAAGGAGTTTTTTTTGTTTTTTTTTTTTTAAGAATAAAGTTTTTTAAGGTTAAAAAGTCAAATAATTTTATTTTAAAAACCCTTTTTTGAATCCGGCCGTTCTTTTTCCCCGGAGGGAAAAGGGTGTTTTTTTTTTCGGAAAGGGGAAAAAAAATTTCCCGCCCTTAATTGGCCCCCTTTTGTTTCCAACGGGGATAACCCAAAACCGGGATTAACCCGCGATATAGGGGGTTTTTTTAAGGGGTTTGAAAAAATTTGAAGACCCATACGAGAACGGGGTTCCCTGGGAAAAGGAAAATTTGGGATAAAAGGACAAGACGTTTTTATTGGATTTTACATCAGACTCTTCCAGGAAGCTTTTCTAAGGGAAACCCACGAAAACCCCCCCACCGGGTTTTTTTTTAAAAAAGGGGGTACAACGGGAACCGTCCTGGAAATCCGCAGAGCGGGTTCTAGGGGTTTCCAGGAAAACGGATCAAAGGGGAAGAAGTTTATTTTATGAATTTTGACGGGGGGTGTTATTTAATTTTAAGGGAAACCCCTAAACCCCCTAACAAACTAGGGTTTTGAAAGGGGGATCCCGGAATATCCGGGGAAAAACCGCGGGGGGGTTTCCCCTTAGCCACCAAAATCAGGACCAAACAGGGACAAGTTGCGAACCCCACCAAGAGTCGGGATTCAAACCCAAAAAAAGACATAGTAAGGCTCTGGACCCCACAAGGAGCAGTGCATTTTCCCCGGGACTGCCGGTTGGGAATTTAACCGGTTTGAACCATCTTCGTCGGGGATCCCTTTTAAAGGGCCAGCCCCCCAAATGAGCTAGCCGGAAGAGGACAAATTGGGGTAGTGGGGGATATCCCCTGTGTGATTCAGGGAAGATCCACTACTGACCCCACAAGCCCCAAAATGTACTTACGTCGGAAATAAGCAAAATCCCGTAGTAAGTAACCCCGATGGAGACAAGTCAACAAAATACACACATATGCAAACTAGCAGACCGGCTATAAACACAGTATAAAAAAAAAAAGGAAAATCCAATGAATATAAATAAAAAATGTAAATATAGTATAAAAAAAAAATAAAAAATAAAAAATGAATGCGGTATGAAATAAAATAAATAATATTTTTAAAAAGCACCTTTTTCCACCCACTTAATGGGGAAAAAAGGGGGTGCATTAATAAGAACTGGGAAAAAAATGAAAATAGAATGAATGTTTTTTTAAAAAAAAAATCGCTTATGAACGCCACATTCTTGAAAATTCAAGTGGGTTTTTTTGAGAATCTGTTTCCTATCGAACTAAAAAAAAAACTTTAAAAACAATAACAAACTTAACAACTTTAAACGATCTTAAAAAAAACCTTAAACAGCTTTTTAAAGGCACTATCGGGAAGAGACTGATCCTGCAAAATAAAAAAAACTTGGACTACCACCGGGCCCATCTCGCCCCCCCATTCCACTGGAATTCTCTCCCCAAAAAACCAAAAAAGGACAAGGGGGGCGCGAAGATATACTTGTTGTATATACTGTAGTCAAAGAGTTTGGGAAAAATTTAAATTGTAACAAAAAAGCACTGTTTTAAATTGGAAATTGACTTTGAAAAATAGGACGGGGGTTTCCCCAACCCAGCTCCAAAGTTTTTTTATTTTTTTCCCAAAAAACTGGGGGTCCCTTATGGTTATTTTTATAATTTGGTCTGCGCCATAATCTAAAGTCAAATTTCGGGCGTATTAAAAATAGAGGGCCGGGGGTGCCGCTTGGGTGGTGCAGACCGGGAAAATCTAAATCGGACCTAAAACCCCAAAAGAAATACATGGGAAAATGGGAAATTTATTGCCGTACCGGCATAGCTTATCTATCTTTTTAAAAAAAAAAATATGGCATGTAATACATTGTTGAGTTTGTAATAAAAAATGGAATCAGATACAGGGTGTTCTTTTTTTCGGGCCATATAAAAAAATAAAGTTGATGGTTTTTTAAAAACGAAACGTTGGATATAAAATCTAAAAATGCCATCATGTAGTGCCTGAAAAGTGCCAATGGAAAAGTGTAATTAGTTTTTTGATACCTCTTTAAATAAAGTCAGAAAAAAATAAAATTGATATTGTCAAATTCTCGTTTTTTCCAAATACCGGGTGTCCCTAACAGGTGGCTCACCCCTATAACTTTTTTTTTTTAAGAAAAAATAAAGGTATATAATATCACATAAATGTGCACTGTTTGACGTATTCAGTGTTTTATGTCATTTCCTGTTTAACCGGAAATGACCTTAACTTTGTTATTTTAAATGTGACACCCTGTATATTTTTGCTTATTTTAATAGGAAATGTCATTCCCAGTACAATGACACCCCATTTATTATTTTTTGGGAATCTAAGCTCCAAAAATTTTTTCATTTTTAATTTTCAATCCAGAGTGCCATGAATGCAATAAAACGGCAAATTTTTGACAAAGTAGTCAAGGAAAAAATAGATGTGACCGCCTTTTGTTTCCAGTAGCCTCTACAGACTCGTTTAAGGTATGCAAAATCGTATTTATGGTCCTAAGTCAATTTTTTCAAATGGACCGGGGTGGCTCAGTACCATAGCTAAAAGAGTATTTTTTTACCCACAATTTAAATCCACACAATTGATGTTTAATTTAAAAGTATTTCAGAAAATTCACATTATTTGTTATTTATTTATTTTTCCATAACACCATCAACCAGCCGCTGCCGACAGCGTTGATAGAAAACTAAGGCGGATAGGAAAACAAAATAATTGTTTGTTGCCATGCTGAATCTGTAAGATTCCCAAATTATCTAGTACGGGTATTTATTTAGTTTATTTATTACTCATTTTGTGTCAAATGCTATTTGTAATTTGTTACACATCTACAATTTAAATATTAAAGGTAAATAGTCTAATAAAACTGTAGTAAGTTTACTTTTAAACGTGTTAAACACTTTGTCCAAAATTTTTTAAACTTCAATAAAATAAAGCATTGCTGACAAATTAAATTGTATTGAAAATTAAAAATACAAAATTTTTTTGGGGTTTAGGGTGTCAAAAATAATAAATGGGGTGTCATTGTACTTGGAATGACATTTCCTATTAAAATAAGCAAAAATATACAGGGTGTCACATTTAAAATAACAAAGTTAAGGTCATTTCCGGTTAAACAGGAAATGACAGAAAACAGCTGAATACATTCAAATGCAAATCAAACAGTGCACATTTATGTGATATACCTATGTACCAAATTTTATTTTTGTATCTTAGAAAATAAAAAAGATAAGGGGTGAGCCACCTGTTAGGGACACCCGGTATTTCGGCAGGCCATGAAAATTTTTCAAGTTTTTAAACGTCATGTAAGAAAAAAAAATTTAAATATATATATATATATATATATATATATATATATATATATATATATATATATATATATATATATATATATATATATATATATATATATATATATATATATATATATAAATTTTATATATATATATATAAATTTTTATATATATATATATATATATATATATTGATAGGGCTGAGACGTTTATATATTTTTCTTTGTCTACAATAATATATAAGTCCCTGCACGGTTTATTATTTATTTGTTTGTGGGGCAATAATTTTATATAATACTTACAATTTTTTTCTTTGACTGGTGATTGCTCCGTACGATGAAACCTCTCTCAAGAGTAAGTTCAGTTATATTTTTTGGGGTTTTCAAACATATACAAATAAAAGCCTTTTTTTTATTTTAATTTCTTATTCTACTTATATTAATCAATCAAGGCAATTAGTTTACAATTAACAATAGGTGTATGTTAATTCCTTTTATAAACTACTCTCCTAAATTCAATATATAGACAACTGACTTTTACTCTGTTAAAATACCAATAATCTTATATTTCATAGTATTTGCCCAAAAATTTAAAAAGTAAATTCCTCTATTTGTTATGAGTCATTATCTATAATTTTTTTATAAAAAAATCTCAAAATTATTATTATTCAACATGAAACTTATTTACTTTTAATTAATTTCTTAAATTAAAATAATAGTCTCTTTTTTTTACTACGGATCTGGCTATTCGCTCTAGCGGCTTACTTTGTTACTATTTGAGATTTTCTAACCCTAAATACTAAACTGATTGTTTACCTTTGTGTTCGGCTTTGAAAATGTTTTATATGAGCACCGTGGTACCATCAAAGGATATTATTTGTTTGTAATTACATTCAACGAAATTATCCTCATCAAGGCTTATTTGAAGTGTCTCAATCCATTAATACTTGCTTTGTGCTGCATGTGCTCTGTGTTGGTGCATTACCATCCGATGTCCCATGGAGTTGGTTTTTTGTTGACTTGTGGCTTATTGTCCCAGAGAAATTCTTTTATTTCAAGGTAAATTTATTCGTATTACACTATTATTTCGTTTTAATATATTTGTCTATGGGGAAAATTTGTTTACAGATAATAAACACGAAGTTTATTAATTATAAATCTCCAGGTCTTACTTTGGGGATGACATCATGGCCGTATTTTTCAATTGTTTCTTGGACCTGGAGTAGCGTGGTTTAATTTAGCAACTAAATTCGAAAAAAAGCCCTGTTTTGAGGGGTATCCGCTATTTATACCTCCCAAAACAAAAGAAAAATTTACGTCACGATGACGCTAAAAACAGCCCTTTTTGTGCTTATTTTGACAAATAAAAATGGCTTCCTATATTTATGAATTTTAATAAATTTTTACTTTGATATTATTTTATTCTTTTTTGTTTATATTTAAGCAATCCTTATCCCACTTATATTATTGGAAATTTTATTCCCTTTTATTTATGTATGGTATAATTTCTCTAGCACAAGCCTTTTCCCGTAATTTATAGTTAATTTGACCCATGTCATGACACTTGACCTTTCAAAATTTAGTAAATTATTAATTTTCAATTAAGCCTTTGATCGGATTTGATAAAACTTACTAACATTACCTTTATCCTAATTTTATACAACTTTAACAATTAACATTATTGGTTAAACTCCCTATTTAACTATAGAATATGAGGTTATTGACCTCTCAATGTTTATGTCTACCTTATTCTAACTTTGCCTATAATTTTAAGTGTTTATATTGTCTTTATTGTTCGAAATTCTGTCACTTACTTAAAGAGTGTTCTTTGTTTTATAGTTTTTTGTCCATTTTGTTAGATTAATATTTGTCGCCGTTTCTTATTTGCACTATGCATCCTAAGCCGTCACTTCCACTTTTATCACTGTTTTTATATCGTCTTTCTTTTTTGGTTTATTTCCCATCGGTTTGGATTGTTTACAAATTAAAATCTAGTTCCTAACATTTCCTATACTAATATTTACATTTATAAGTCCAGTATGTCATTGTTTGACAAAAATCAATCAAATTAGGATTTTGTCCCTTTCTTTATATTTGACCCTAACATTTTACTTGGTCTTGCATATATCCTGTGTACTATCTTTTATTTTGGTATAATAAGTTAGTCTGATTATTATCACAAAGATTTTTACTAGTTTTACCATGTGCTTTATCTTTTTAAGTTTTCTATACCAATAAGTTGGTATTCTACGAACCAGCTCGATATGAGATTTCATGTTTCTTTAAAATCTAAAAGTATTTGTATTTCTATCTGTTTCTTTTTACTCCTCATTACTTTATTTAGTATTACTGATGATTTTACTAACTTATCTATCCATTTATAATCCCTTTTGGGTCTTTCAATAATTAATTTTCTTAATATTTTCCCCTTTATACTTGTTATCCCATTTTACATTTAAGTTATACTACTTATAACCCATATCTCTTTAATTTAGGAAACAAATTATGAAATTGTCATATTTAATAATTTTAATTCAAAACACTGAGACTGTTACTCTTTTTAAATTTTAGAAATTTACTTTTAATTGGTTATGTTCTAATTACTTATAAATTCGTATAAATCATTTATATGGAAAACGCCTCTTTCGTTCTCGGTTTCTATATCGCCTATTCGATAACTATTGATTCCATTCTCGGAGAGTATTTTATATGGCCCTATGAAAGGTTGGATGAATCTCGCATATAGCCCTTTTCGTTTATCGGTTACTCGTAAGTTGCGGAGTAGGACTAGGTCTCCCTTTTTGAATCTGGTTCGTTTTCGGATATTCTTTTGTGTCCTTTTTAGATATTGTTTGGCTCGCTTCTGTATGTTTCGGTTTATTTTGAGTCCTGCTTTGTCTAATTCCTCGATTATGTTTTTTACATGTTTTTTATGTTCCTCTTCTTTTTGGAAAAATCAATATATCATCTATATAATTGTATAGTTTTTTCGAAGGTTTTATGTAGAGCCCTTATCAATGCTAACATGCACTTTGGATACAAATGGCGACTTTAATTGATACACAATCCTAATTTGGAACCCCGATATTTTCTAATTCCTAAAAGGTATTAGCCAAAGCTATGTTTTAAGTCAATTTTAGTAAAAATACTTTTTAGAAGTCCAGAATTGCATCTATTGGGGTCTTCATATTGACAGTATGTTGATTTATAATCCTTGCGTCAAACAAATTCGTATATCACCATTTTCTTGGACTACTACACAGGGTTTATGTAAGTAGTGTCTGCTTTCGATTATATTATTTTCTATCATTTCATTTATTTCAGAGTTGACTTGTTGGCAATGTTTATATGGTATTGGATATGTTTTAGCCTTAAATTGGTTTATTTCTTTTACATTAAATTGATGTGTATATAGGTCAGTTATGCGATTCTCTTCATTTATTAGATTATTATGTTCCTTCAATACTTTATTAACAAAATTTATATATTTTTCATGACATTGGCCATTGTTGACCATATATTTTCCTTCCTCTTGATTTCTTTGCATATGATTATCCACCCATTGACATCCACTGGCAATCATTCTTTCACATTCATTCACCTGATTTCGTTCTAGTGTATGCTCTGGATGCACTGAACTATTATTAATACGTGTCCATTTCGGATTCACATCATCTAAATTATATGGCCTTCCTGGGTCCACTATACCATTTAGTAGCCTATTTCGGTCTACATATACAATTGGCCTCATTGGGTCCATTATACCATCATACTGTAGCCTCCCATGGTGTACAAAATTCAATATAGACCTCTTTGGGTTTATGCATTCCTCAACACAAATATCATTTTCCAGCGGATTCAATCTCGAATAATTATTTTTTTTTTGTTGTCACATGTAATATTATTTTCATTGATAAATGGTACAGGATGTCCTTGTAAATATAATTTGTTTTCCTCATAGTTAATTTTTGCATTATACCTATATAAAAAGTCATTGCCAATAATGATGTCACTCTGTAGCCCATTCATTATTATACATTCCATATTAAACAATTTTTTATTTATGTCTAATTTTAGATTACATATCTGGTTTACTTCATCTAATTTTTTATTATTTGCGCCCAATATTTTAATTTTTGGCACCTTGTTTATTATAATATTGTCCCTACTCTGTATAACCTCTAACTTTTTCTTATTTATAATCGACCCTTCCGAACCACTATCGACGAGTACGTTTACATTTTCCCCATTTAGCTTTCCCTTTATATAAATTAAATCATTATTAATACATTGGTTATTACTATCGAACTCTATAGTTATGTACTCCCGTGGGTGTTCATATAAAATTTTGTTGTAAGTTGTGCCATTTGTTCGGAGGGTATCTATTGAAAATTTTGTTCCTTTCCTTGATTTTGAGCGTTATTGGATTGATTTCTATTATTATTATTAATTCTGGGGGCACTCCTATTTCTCTCGTATATCCTTGGGCGTTGTTGCCTGTCTTCTCTCCCTAGGTTCTCATTACTCCTACTCTTATGCACCATGTTTAAATTTCTCGAATTGTTATTATTGTATCTATTTTGCCTATAGTCTGGTCTTCTTTCGCCATCATTTCTATTATTAAAATTGGTATTCCCCCCATATCTTAGATTCGTATTATTTGGATTTCTATTATATTGATTATTATATTGATCATTATTAGGGTATGTCCTTTGATAGTTCTGTCTAATATTGTTTGTTTCATTATTTCCCCTATCATTAAAGTTTCTAATATTACAATTGTTTTGACTTCCTCTATTTTCGCCTGCATATCTCGGCCTATTAAATCTTTCATTATGTGTATTTATTTGGTTTGTATTGTAATTGTTATTATTTACCGTGTTCCTGGTACTACCCCTTTGTACTCTCGTTAAAAATTGTAAGAAAGCATTCATGGTCTTTATATTTTGGAGGGTTATCGTTTGCACGATCTCCTCTTTAAAGTGGCGCGCGATACAAAGAACGACTTCTTCCTCAGTCATTCGGGGCTGTAGATAATTTGCAATTGTACCAATTTTCATCGCATAATGAACCATGTCGGTTTTCGTGTTGTAATTGTACTTATTAAAGTACAATGATTCACGTACCTGAGCTTGCTTCGTTTCATTCCAATAGAAGCTCATAAACATTTGAGTGAATTCTTCGAAATCCTTAAAATCATTTTCGACATTGGCGTACCAAATACTGGCATCG
Organism: Listronotus oregonensis; assembly: GCA_019359885.1. Lineage (NCBI taxonomy): Eukaryota > Metazoa > Arthropoda > Insecta > Coleoptera > Curculionidae > Listronotus > Listronotus oregonensis. The sequence continues at coordinate 1,220 of JAHBCN010026394.1, read as the reverse complement.
TCTGTTAAATTGCTTCGTATAATTTCCTTGGTATCAAAAAAATTTCGAATTCCCCTAATTTTGTTCTTCAATGACTGAATAAAGGCGGTGGGGTGTATTGTCTCAATATTACCATTAAATTTGACACCCATGTCTGCGTTGAAATTGGGGCGTATGATCTCCTGGTTCATAGACCTGGATTCTATCTCGTCAATCTTTTGCTGCATATTCTGGTTTATTTTTTTCTGCAAGTTATCTGCAGTGGATGATAATTTCTCTTTAATAACATAATCATAATTATGGATTATATCCTCCCATCTTCGATGTATGGTGCTTACCTTTTCGTTGTTCTCATTTATTTGGATCTCCACCTGTTCAAACTTGTGGTCTATCTTGTCTTCGACATTGCGTATTTGACTATCTGTAGATTTTCTCTCATTTTGTATGTCATTTTGAATTTCTATGATTTTTTTATCGAAAACTGTCCGAACTTGTTCAATTTTCTTGTGCGCCTTTTCTATTTTCTTGTCGGTAATGTCCAATTTTCTGTACAATTCCTCCATGTTGTTTTGTAGAGTAGCATTTAAATTTTTTTCGGTACTTTCCAATTTATTGTTTAAGTTGTCGTTTAATTCTTGCTTGGTACTTTCCAATTTTGTATCTAAATGTTTATTTGAATCCTCTATTTTTTGTTGCAGGTCCTTTGCATTACTCTGCACACTTGCTTTGAGTTGTTGGAGCATCTGCATCATGGCAGTCATGGGATCTGTTACTTGTGTACTGGTACCTGGTAATACATGTTCGGATATTACGTTCACCACCGGCTCCTGTGGTGGCGACTGGTTTACAGGGCTCTGTACATCCCTTTCGTCATACTCTGTATATTCCTGTACTTCGGATACATCCGACTCCGATGAAAAATCCCCACTTCCTTCCTTGTCAGGAAGCTTTCTTTTTGCAAGAGTCTTACCAGACCTTAAGAGTGTTTTGTCTTCCATAATAACTTGATTTATTTTATTTATATTAAAAAAAAATTACTGCAAATGTATTTTGTTTATTAGTTGTTAGTATTATATATATTTATTGACCAATCTTCTATAGAGTAAGAAAAATTGAAATCAGTATTTTGTTAGTAATATAAATATGCAATTTTATATATATATATATATATATATATATATATATATATATATATATATATATATATATATATATATATATATATATATATATATATATAT
>JAHBCN010026393.1:0-10719 GCA_019359885.1 Listronotus oregonensis | reverse complement strand
CATAAAAATAAACAACACAGGTTCATATGTCATCATAACCTCAGCATATATTTACATTAATATTTATCATTATCACTAGAGTCCGGATATTATGGCATTATGCTTTTTGTAAATATTACTAGCAAATATTAGACCAAACAGTAAAGAAAACAGTGAATTCTAGAACAAAAATAACAACCTGGATTACACAGGGTATAAAAACATCCTCTAAAACAAAAGAACACTATATAGAAAAAAGCTGAGGGGTGAAATTTCGACTGACACATACAAAGTTATTCTAAGTCTTTCAAATCGAATCAAACAAGCAAAAACAACTGAAAAACTTTATATCAAAAACTCACAATGTCCAGCAAAAGCAGTCTGGAATTGGTGAGAAAGTATAAGGGAAAAAAAAAAAGTTAGACCAATTAATAAGAAACTTAAACAAAATCCAGACCAAACAGATGTAGATGTTTTAAATCATATAAATAACTTTTATTTAAATGCCTGTCAACTCTAAATGTAGACTACAATACCGTTTCAGATAATTTAAGAAATATAAAAAGCTGTTATTTGCATCCAGTTGACTGCTATGAAATAAAGTCCATTATAAAAAATCTAAAGAACAAAAAATCGGTAGGACAAGATCAGATACCAGTCTCTATTATTAAGTGTGGCAGACGAAATTGCACTTCCCTTAGCTCACATTGCAAGCCAAAGTTAGCACCGGTTCCTTCCCGACACAATTAAAAACCACTTATAAAACCAATTTATAAAAAAGGTGAAAAAAATCTTGTAAAAAATTACAGACCAATAGCTCTCTTAAGTAATTTTAGTAAAATTTTTGAAAAGGTAATCAACGAACGGATGATCTTGTTTATGGAAAAAGAGAGCTTGCTTTCAGATACCCAAATTCGTTTCAACACAAAAAATTATTAGAGCAATCTTTCAGGCCTTACTAAAATACTCGAGTCATTAAACCTGGAAAATCCACTATTGCTATGTATCTGGATTTATCAAAAGCTTTGACAGTGTGGATCATAGAGCTCTCTTATTAAAATTGAGAAATATGGTATTAGAGGCATTGCAAATAGGTTGATTGGGTCTTATTCAAAGATCGTAAGCAAATTGTTACTAAAGGCAACAAATGGAACTCTTTTGTTCTCTAAACCTGAAACTGTACTGAGAGGAGTTCCACAGGGCTCTGTCCTGGGACCTCTCTTTTATATCTACACAAATGAATTATCTTCGGTAGTACCAAACACCATTAATTTGCGATGACACATCAGTTAGTTTCTCCTCGAGAAAGATGAGTCTGAGTCTGAGGAAATCCTGGGTGCACAAGTGCCCTCGAGGGGTTGGTTCTCCACAAACAATCTCCTGTTAAATGTGAAAAAACAAAAATAATTAAATTTAACTACCAAATGAACCCAACAGAAACTATTTTTCAAAACGGAGAAAAATCACTAAAAACAGTTGCGCTAATTTTTGGGAATTGAGGTGGATCATAGATTGGACTGGAGAACACACCGACGCTTTGGCTGGTAAGATTGCAGGGTACTGTTATGCACTAAAAGTTCTCTCGTTAAACATAAACACCGATACTGCTATTATGGCATATCATGCATATGTACATTCACGGTTGAGATATGGCATCATTTTCTGGGCAAAGGGGGGCGGAGGCAAACAGAATCTTTTTTTCTTCAAAAAAGCTGCATAAGGAGTATTTTCAGCTTAAAATCTGTTGAAACTTGCAAACCAAAATTTATTAAATCAAAAATTCTTACCCTTGTCTGTACTTATATATTGAACAGTCATCTTTGTTAGGGAAAATAAGAGTTTATTGAAGGATGGAAAGAGCTCATAACCACTACACCCGATATAAAGAAAATCTTAAAAAACATGAAGTGTAACCTGTCTTATATACAAAAGAATGTTCATTCGTCAATAATAAAAATCTACAACAAGATCCCTGTAAATATCAGAAAGAAAAGTAAAATTTTTAAAAAGAATTTGAAATGGTATGATTTCGAAGGCTTATTACACCGTGGATGAGTTTCTGAAAGACAAATAGAGCCGCAAGATTTTCTATGTAAACATCAAATATGTTTGATTTTTTAATGATTTTTAATGTGTTTTATTAAATACTGTTCTTTTTTAGCTTGTAGATGAATGTAAACTGATGCCTCATTTTAGTATTATAGCAATTTTTTGTGTTAGATCTGCTACTTTAATGTGTATTTAATTTTATCTTAATTGTTAATTTTTAATTATATTTTAATGTGTTACGGTGCTCTGTGTGGTCAGCTCAATCTTTATGTTTCCTTTTTTTTTAATATTTTTTTTACTACTTTGTATATTATATTTACTAGTTTTAATAATTTTATTTATGACATGTCCTACGCCCAATGGGCATTATTATTGTGAAATTGTAATGATTTCTGGACAAATATAGACTTTTCATTTCATTTCATTTCATTTTTCATTTCATTTCATTTCATTTCATTTCACTAAAAATATTAACATATTAGATAAAAAAATTGCCTAAAAGGCACTGTTTTTAATGCTTATTTTACTTTATTCAAATATTATGCTTATTTTATGGTTTGTGCTTATTTACAGCTTTTTTAGGCTATTTTCTACTGCAAAGTATATTATTATCGCACACGCACATTCTTATATCAACGCGAATTAAGATAAACAAACCTCTGCCTGAACCGGTATCTTTCTTCTTTTAAAAACGATAATAGGCGTGAAACCCCACTCCGCATTGTATTATGCAGATCATTTTGAAAATTTTAAAAAAGTTATACTCGAGCTCCCCGAGACATCCAGCAGAGCAATTATAGATTGTCAAATGGTTCTTAATCAAAACGAATTAATAAACAATGTATTCTATATAAAAACTAATTTTAGTTTTGTCAGTACCAGGGCCGATCCTAGCGGGGGTGCAAACGGTGCGGCCGAATTTAAAATAAAGAATTTTTTTTTCAAAACAAAAAAAAACAGAACTTTTAAATGAAATTTTAGCCTTTAGGACCATTGTAACAAATTTGCAAACACCTCAGGACATTTTAACGTAGATAATTAAAAACAAACTATGTTCCTGTTTTCCTAATTTAACAACATTAGAATATTTTTAACTTTACCAGTACCTAACTATTTAATCGGGAAAGCAAAGATTTAGTAAGCTCAAACTTAAAATTATTTTAGATCTACAATGTCCCAAGAGAGACTGACAAATCTTGCATTAATATCTACAGGGTGATTCCTAAGTTGACGCTTTTTTTAACTATATATAGAACTCATTAAAATAAACAACTTTTTTAAATAACTTTTTTCAAAATACTAAAAAATAAGGAACTTACATTTATTTATTTTGGCTAACACGGTCCTGTCCTAAGTAAGTTGTCACCTCCTAAGAAGTCTTTGGGCTCACGATACACTTATGATTTTGGGCTGTGGTGCTTGGACACGTTGACGCGACGACACTTTCCATAAGTTAATAAGGAACAAATCCACGTATTTATTTTTTTTTTAGATTGTGCCATTTTCGCGATTTAACAATGATTTAATATTAAAATTTATTCTTGCCTTGTTCGGGTAAGGCAATACGACTGACTCACGGCGTAACAAACGACACAAAAAACAAGCGTAAATAAGAATAAACTATCTATTTATGCTTAGGCCCGCACTAGCCACACTTTTAAATATATTTATGTAGATTTGTTATTTTTGGGTTTTTGAAAAAAAATATTTAAAAAAGTTGCTTATTTTAACGAGTTTTATACACAGTTAAAAAAAGCGTCAACTTAGGAATCACCCAACAAAATATTATTGCAATAATTTAGATTTGTTAACCGTAATAGATAAATTTGCATAAAAAAAAGCAGACAAGTATTATTATAGAATAGGAATATGTACTTTTTTGTGTTTCGTTTTGGTAAGATTTTATTTTCGGTTGACATTTATCTATGTAAAATATGTTAATATTGTAATTAAAAGTATGTACATCATTTTAATTTTAATTAAGTACCATTTGTTAAGTATTTTATCTTCCTCTTTATATATTTAAAAAATGTATGCTTATAATAAAATCATATAAAAGTGTTGTTTTTGAAAAATTGTTAATTTTTTTCTTTTCTACCAACAATAAAGACGTATTTGGATAAAGATAAGTACCGATTTTTAAGAAGTCTATGTTGTTTACAACTTAGAAAAAGTTACAAATACAAATTAATATTACTAAAAGAAATTGTCGAGAAAAAGTCAAAGTCACAGGATCAGCCCTGGTCAGTACCACCATAAAGTCCCTCGAGAAACCAGGAATAACATTAATGATTTTGAATAAGCCGTTGAAAATTTTCCTGGAGCAACTGGCCAAATAGTACAAAAAAAGTTGAAAGATACATTGTCTAAAAATGAAGGTTTTTAGAAGGAGTACTGACCCAGAGTTACAAATGAACCCAGATGTGGTTGCCAAATATAAGTATGCGCCCATAAGTGTAACGTTGAAAGAAGTTTTTTCGATTACAAAAACATTTTAAGTGATAAAAGACAGAAATTTACTATGGAAAATTTAAATCAGCATTTAGTTATTGCTTGTGCCCACAAGTATATATATATATATATATATATATATATATATATATATATATATATATATATATATATATATATATATATATATATATATATATATATATATATATATATATATATATAAATAAAAAGTTGTGGTTTTTGGGGTTTAAGTCAGATTAGGCTTTTTTTATAAGTAAAACTCTTTGTTATTACTAGAGCCCGAGAATTTATTGTTCCCTTCATCGGGGCTGAAAAATACAGAGAAAAGGTTAAAATTAAGATCTTAAATACTAAAAACAAATGGATTACCTTGGGTACAACTAGTATTAATTGAAGTATTGTTGGACACTCAAGAACATCAGAACCCATATTAATTAACTATACATAACGATTAATTAGCTAACTGATTATAATTCACCATGTTTTAACCTATACCATAACCTCACTTGTTACCGGATGGTTTTTTTACAGAACGATGGAGCGAAAAGAGAATAAAATTCTTTTTGCAGGTTACTGCATGAAGAGATTTCTGGTTCTCGCGCAAGAAATCTGGGATCACTACCGGAACTGATATTAGATGTCGCCAGCTGTGGTGTCATCCCCCCCTCACTAAGGGGATGACGGCTCTCGCTGGGTACTGTCTCACTAGATGGCGCGATGGGAGTGAATCGCCTCCCTCACTAGGAGGCGACTCACCCCACTAGTGTAATTTATTCCCCTTTCCTTTTTTTTTATAATGTTAAAGTTTATTGTTTCAAATTATTAATTTTAATTTATTATATATTAAGAAACTATGATAAAAAGAACAGACTTATCTCCAGTGGGTATCTTGCAAGTTTAGAGTTACCAGGGAGAGAAAAAAAAAGCTTAGAGAAAATGAAAACAAAAAACCCTTTTTTATGTTAACTTTAAATATCTAAATGTACTGGTGCATAACAAGCTGGCAAGTATTTAATTAAAATCATGAATCCACAGAAAGACCAGGCGGCGAGGTCCCCTGAGCTGGCATTTACGTGATTTAAGAGATCTGCGTTCAGTTCAAAATTCTTTTTTTATTAATACAGTTGTTGGATAAATGTGTTTCAGCCATCTCAAGAAACAGTCGCTTTTTTAAGTTATTTTCTGTATGTAAAATGGAGACCGATGTATAGTCTGGTTCATGTCCGTATCTAGGGCATGTTCTGCTAAAGCACAAGAACGTTTCTGCAGTCTACAATCACTTCTGTGTGACGTTAGTCCGTCTTTGAGGACTCCAGTTTGTCCTATTATTTTGGGTTTTGCAGGAGGAGCAAGGAATGCCAAAACCACTCCTGGTTTATGGGGTGATTTGTTCTATCTTTCAAAGGGTAATAAATTTCCAACTTTTTTGAAAACTTTTTTGTGTAATTTTAATAGTCTGTGAGTTTTTGAAAACTTTTATGATTTTAGTAGTAACATTGTTTATTGCTGGAAGAGCATAGTAGTACATAAGTCTATTGTTGAAAGAAATGCAGAATATCAGGAGTGCCTTCACCAATCATTGGATTTTGCACTGTAGTGGACTGTCTAGTGTTATAGATTAGTTTTTAATAAATTTGTTGGGAAGGAGTTATCCAATAATGTATTATATAGTTTGTCCATGTTTTTTGTTTAAAAGATTGATGGCTGATTTTGTTAATCCTAGATTTTAGTGCTAAAACCAAGTTAATTTTAATTTTTTCAGTGTGGCATGAATGGTAATTCATGTACCTTCCTAATAGGGAGGTTTTACATACCAGTCTAAAATTACTTTGTTAGCTTCTGTTCGGTTAACCTAGTGTCTAGAAGGGTACACTATTATCATGTTCCTCCTCAATTGTAAACTGTATATTATTATGTTGGTTATAAGAATTGAATACCGTTAAGGTTTCTTGGTTCTTATTAAATGGTATGGCACAAACATATCATCTAATATTTTTTTATAAAGGGTAATTGATATGATAGTTTAGGAATGCAATTATTAAGTAAATCGTCCATTACATACTGAGCCAAGATTGGGATAGCGTAGCACCCATTGGTGTCCAAAGTTTTTTATAGAATTTGTTGTTAAATTAAATATTGGTTTTGAAAATGAATTCTACAATTTCTAGAAATTGTTTTTTTGAATGGATGTGTATTGAGAGATGGTGAGCCTCTTCGTTGGATACTCTGATTACGAGCTATGAGGTATGTTACTGTACAGTGAGATCACTCCAGGCTAATTAGTATGTAATTTTCAGGAAGTTGGAAATTATTTATAAATTCTGCAAATTGAAAAGAGTCTGGGATGTAGTATTTATTGCTCCTGCTATAAGCCTGGGTTAGTATATCTGTGACTAAATTAGAAAGTTTACTATTTGGAGCATTAATAGACGATACTATGGGTCTTAACGAAAGAGTGGGTTTGTGGATCTTAGGCAAACCCTAAAATTTTGGTGCCATTTGATTATAGATCATGAGTGATTTAGGTTCTTGCTGGTCCACAAAGCCTCTCTCTAACTAGTCAAGTCAAGACTATCCCTCCTTTTTTATATATATATATATATATATATATATATATATATATATATATATATATATATATATATATATATATATATATATATATATATATAAATTTTTATTTTGCTGGTCCACAAAGCCCTCTCTAACTAGTCAAGTCAAGACTATCCCTCCTTTTTATTATATATATATATATATATATATATATATATATATATATATATATATATATATATATATATATATATATATATATATATATATATATATATATAAATTTGTATTTTACTTTTTTGCTTTTTTTGCCTTACTTATGCTTATTTTGTGCTTTTTTTGTGAAAAATTACATGCTTTTTAAGCGCTCTTTTTAAACTTTTTTATGCTTTTTAATCCGGGCTCTAATTATCATCAGATCCAATCCACTGACAAGGGTCTCTATATATATTTTTTTGTCACATTCATGCATAACATAGTAACAATTACATCTGTTTTATTAATTACACAGGCCCACAAAAAAAATAAGTAGTGTGTGCTGGGTATTTGACTAGGATTTTCTGGCGTATTTTTTCCCGCATAACACGAATCTGAAGTCAAAATTGGGGATCAAACAGCAAAAAATCGTCAAAACCTCAAAAAACCGACACGGTACATTTACCGGTAGAAACTTGCTATGACGAAATGTTTGTACTACGACTATATAAACTAAAAAAGATACAAAAAAAAATATAGAACAAAAAAGAGAGCTTTTTAAATTGATATAAAGGAAAACGTAATTTTGACAAAAAATTTCAGTCCAAAATAGGAAAAAAAATTATTAATGTGATATTTTTTTTGATAATAAATCATATATTTTATTTATTTTAATCCCAAGTTACCTTAAATTTGCAGGAAAAAAAATATTATCAAGTTTTTTTCCAGAGGTGTACTTTACAAATATCCTAAAAATTGGGTTTTCTGATTACAATTTAAAAAATATTGCATTTAGGCAAAAAGGTTATATAACTTAAATTAAAGGCCTTTTAAACATACATTGTTTATGTTATAGTTTTTAACATAATAACGTTTTAAATTACAAAAAAAAAACGGTAATATCTGAAATTACGCCTTTTCTCGATTATTTGCTGTTTGACCCCCAAATTTGTGTTCAGCTGAAAAAAATACTTCAAAAAATCCTAATCCGACAGCCAGCACACACCACTTGTTTTTTGTTTATGGGCTTGTGTAATTAATAAAACAGACGTAATTTTTACTAGTATATGCATAAATAAATGTAACAAAAAAATATACAGGGTGTCCCAGAATATGTGGGCAATCTCTCGAAATCTAATAGAAAACCTAAAAATATTATGACAAGTTCCCATAAACTTTTTTCCTATGACCCTCCCCTATGGAGATACAGGTGCATAACGGATGCCTCTGAAAATCGTTTTTGTTTAAATAACTTTTAAAATACTAAGCGTCATTTAATATTCTTTTAATATGATGGTCACTAGATAAGTCTTCTTAAAATGAACCCAATAAATCATATTTGGCTTATTTAGTTTGCCAGGGACGGACTAGCTCTGACACAATAATAAAAAATTTTAACACTATGTATGATAAAGCCTCAACAATATTATTTTTGGATAGCTTTAACCTTAAAGTAAAAAAAGGGAGTCTTGATTGACATCGATAAAATCAACTGTTTACGAGATATAAAATATCATAGTTGGCATTTTTTTTACATTATACAGGGTGTTTTCTAATTTTACGTCAATATTTAGGGAAGCAATTTATGGGTCCATTTTAAAAAGAAAACTTCATATGAACGTATGTCCTAAACGTCTTAACTTCTGAGATACAGGGTGGTAAAATTTTCAAAAATAAATCATTTATTATTAATATCTGTAATACCACTTTAGATATTTTAATGAAATTTGGCATACATGTGCTATGTATCAAGAAGCATTTTTTAATGTACCACATTTTTTTTATTTGCCAAAATAGGCAGGTCAAATTCTGTACGAACGCCACTGGTGGAAATAAAAAAAATATGGTACACTAAAAAATGCTTCTTGATACATAGTATATGTATGCCAAATTTTATTAAAATATCTAAAGTGGTATTACAGATATTAATAATAAATGATTTCTTTTTGAAAATTTTACCACCCTGTATCTCAAAAGTTAAGACGTTTAGGACATACGTTCATATAAGGTTTTCTTCTTAAAATGGTCCCAAAAATTGCTTTCCTAAATATTGACGTACAATTAGAAAACACCCTGTAAAATGTAAAAAAATTGCCAAATATAATATTTTATATCTCGTAAACAGTTGATTTTATCGATGTCAATCAGGAATACCTTTTTTTTACTTTAAGGTTAAAGCTATTTAAAAATAATATTGTTGAGCCTTTATCATACAGGGTGTTAAAAAAATTGCTATTATTGTGTCAGAGCTATTTCAATCTAAATAAGCCAAATATGATTTATTGGGTTCATTTTAAGAAGACTTATCTAGTAACCATCATATTGAAAAAATATTAATTACGCCCATATTTTAAAAGTTATTTAAACAAAAACGATTTTCAGGGCATCCGTTATGCACCTGTATCTCCGTAGGGGAGGGTCATAGGAAAAAAGTTTATGGGAACTTGTCATAATATTTTCAGGCTTTCTATTAGATTCCGAGAGATTGCCCATATATTTTGGGACACCCTGTATATAAATTCATGTCAAGCGTCTATAATAATGATTAACATAAAGGTAAATATAAGCTGAGGTTATAATAACATATGATAGAAGAATAGAGACACGTAGTCTCACGCCCCATATATTAAACGCGCACTTGAAGCCAGACGCTTGAGTGTCTCCAGACCTATGAATTATGCAGGTGTTAATATATGAAGTAATTTTAATTACCATAATAAGAAAATTATATCAACACAAATGCACTTTTTAAAGCAACTTCGCCGCCCAAAAAAAAATTACCACAAAGTTAGCCTATTTTCTTACCCAAACTTACTTTAAAAGTCTAAAAAAACTACTAAGATATTTTAAATTATTAGAAATATAAATCGTGTACTTTCCACCAGTATCTATAAGAAAACCACCCCTATAACCAAGGGGTGAACTACCCCCGAACGTGATAACATACAAAAATATCATAGCGATATAAAACAACTGCCGAATATTTTATAATAGTTTTTACTTTTTTTATTAAAAAGCTTACTCTTACTTGTCCTAATTATTTAAAACTTTTTGTTGAATAAAAATCAACCCTCATAGGTGGTGAAATCATCCCCGAAATATGAAAAAAATTGAAAATTACTTGAAAAATCTGAAAAAAAATTACTGAGATATTCTAAATTATTAGAAATTAAAATCACGTACTTCCCACCAGTTTCTATAAAAAAATCACCCCTGTAACGAAGGGGTAAACTACCCAAGTAAGGAGATAGTAAGATTTCTGGCATTAGGTTATGTGTGGAATGCTTCGAGATAAAATAATATTGTTTTAAATAATATTTAAAAGAATATTTTACCCCACCTAGACCTTCACCCTTCCTTAAAGGGTTTTTTTTGTAGATATCAGTAAAAAATACTCGATATATATTTCTCGTAATTTACTATACTTAGGCGTTTTTCTGTATTATTTAAATAATTTTTAAATTTTTT
>JAHBCN010026392.1:0-10658 GCA_019359885.1 Listronotus oregonensis | reverse complement strand
CCGGGAAAAACTATTTTCCCTGGATTTTTGGTAAATACCATAATTTAAATAAGAAGGGCCCTTTTGTGAAAAGAGATACCTTATGAGAGAGATTTTTTTAAAAGTTTTAATACTAAATAAACTAAAATTTTTTTCGGGTTAAAAATATAATTCTTTTTCCCAAGTTTTTCGATCGTTTTAACTTTTTTATAAATTATTAATTTTTAACATTTAAATCAAAATAAAATTTTTTAAACGATGAGCTATACACGTAGTAGCATAAAGCCCCGAAAATTTTAAAGCGTCCTTTTGGGGGAAAAAAACCAGATAAAGGAGGCACTTTTTTTTTTTTTTTTTTTTTTTAAATTTAAAAATAAAGTTTAAATTTTTTTTTAAGTTAAATTTTTGGAAGATGGGATTGGGAAAATTTATTGAACCAAAAATAAAAATAAGTAAAATATCCGTGCCACCAGGTTATCCCCCATTGCCTCTAGGCACATGTGTTTATTTCATTCAATGAATAGAATATTATGGATTAATTTTTGGGATGGACGGAGCGGGTAAAAAAAACCCCAAAAAATATTTTTTGCAAATTTTTAATGGCTAAAATCATTTTTTTTTGCTTATATCTCCTTTATTACTTATTTTATTAAAAATATGTATAAAACTTTTCTATAAAACTTTTTAAAAAGGGGCCTTTTTTGTTTTTACTTTTTTTTTTGTAACCCTTTAGTTTTTGAGATATTTGCGTTTTTTTTTTAAAATTTTTAACTTAATATCTTAAAAACAAAAAGGGGCTACAAGAATTTCACAAAAAAAACTGACGTAGTTTTATTAGGCCATCAATTTTGATTATATCCCTTTTTTTCCCAAAAATCAATTTTTTTTGGGAGTTAATAAAAAAAGAAAATATTTTTTAGACTGCAAAAAAAACAAGTTCAAAAACGCACTTTTAAACAGGACCAAAAAATGACTAATTTGACAAAATTTTTTACATGATGTATGTTTCTCGGAAATTTTTCACTTATTTGGGTTCGGGTTTTGGGCCCAAAAATGATGGAAAACAGAAGAATTCACAAAAATTTGAATCAATAGGTGGGATTTTGGGTTCCCTATTACCCCTTTTTATTTTAAATTTTTAACCTGCCAAAAATTTTTGAAATATATATCAAAACGTTCTTTTTTTTTTATACTAAAACTAATAAAATTTGGTTTTGAAATTTTTCCCGGGGTACTATTGGAAAATTTTTTACTGCCCCTTTGGGACTTTAGTAGCTTAATATTATACCATAACAAGTAAACAACATCCCGTTTGCCCAGAGTTTCGACCCATTAAAAAGTCAAGAAAAACCCGAATTTTTAAAACATTTTTGGGGTTTAAAAGGGGCAAACTTTCTTTGGTAATTTTTATTTTTAATAGAATACATACTAAATCTTTTATTATCTTTTACGGAGGCTATTTTTTAAAACCCTTTAAATTAAAAAAGATTTTTTTGAAAAAATAGGGCTCTGTTATTTCAACCATGAAATTAGTTTTTAAACATTTTTGTTTTACTTTAAAAATAATAAAGGTAATTATTCCGTAAACCTTTTGTAAATTTATATTTTTTTAAGACATTACTTATATTACTAACTTATTTTTTTAAAAAAATTGGGTTTTAAATTTTAAAATTTAAAGAAACAAACATATTATTTAAAAAATTTTCTTTTTTTGTGATATATTATTAGAACACATATGCCTATGCCCTTTTTTTGAGTTACCTTAAATTTTTTTAATATGGTTTTTAAAATTTTATTAAAGCTTTTTATTCAACGCCACTAATCTTATACAATTTGTTTAAAATATTTTTTTTCATTTTTTATTGTCAATTTAAAAGATTATTAAATAATTTTTAGAGTTTAACCAAATTTTTCTCACAAATTTTAGAATGGGAGCAACTAATTTCTGTAAGCCCAAAATCAAAACAATAATTCAAAAAAGGGCACTTAATTTCTATTTTTGGGAATGGGCAATTTTTAAAAAAAGTATTGTTTGTGAAAATTTTTTGGAAAGTGTCAAGAAATAGATAAACAACACAGTAATTTGCCACTTTTTAAAATATTTAGTAAAGAACGCGGGTATAGATCTTTGGAAAAAAAACCTTTTTAAAAAAGATAAAAAAACTTTTGTTTTATGCAACCATCGTTAAACCGCGTGGGGGAACACAAAAAAAAAAAATAGTATCCAATTTCCATTTTACGTTTTTAAACATCGAAACTTATGGTCAGTATTTTGGTTCCGGGCCTATTTGGAAACGGGGAAAATGTGTTCCAAGAATCCCAAAAGGAAATACTAAATGTTTTTTTAAAAAAAACACAATAAGGAATATGCCTTTTGTTTTTAATTTTTTGTTTAATTTATTTAAAAAAAATCCTTATTTAGAAAATTTTTAAATAAGTTTTCTTTTTTTTTTTAATTCATAAACATTTGGGGGTTAAAGCCAACCCTTTCGTTGGGTGTAAACCCAGTCAAAAATATTTTATTTTCTGTCTTTTTTTTTTGAAAATAAGGGGAAAAACCTTTTCACGGCTATAAAAAATTTTTCACACAGTCCTGAAAGTTAAAAGAAAAAAATAATAAAAATCGCATATTAATCCTTTTTTTTTGTATTCGTAAAAGGGTATCGTGTGAACACGTTTGAAACTGATTTTTTTGCACACTTATGATTTGGGTAGCATCGCCTAGGGCCCTCGTGCAAAAACCTCATACTCAAAAGAAAGAGTTTTGTTTAAAAAACTTGTTGCACAATACACTATTTCATGATTTTTTAAGGTAAAAAAAATGCAATTTAAACCTGCTGAGCTAAGGCAGCAATGCGGCTTTGAATTGACTATTGTTCATAGTAATGTAAAAAAAAAAATCATTATTGGCTTGGTTTTTTGCGGTGGCCTCCCGGACTAATATATTATCTTAGAATACCGTACTAACAAGCAAAAATAATTACGTGATTTACCACCTTAAAAGTATATCCTAAAGTTTTTGGAAAATCAGCAAGCAAAAGCTGGTATTCCATCAAAGTTAACTTCTAACACGTTTTTTTTATATAAATTACACCTTTAAATTTAAAAAATGTAATATAAAATTTAAAACTTATTTTTCAAATTTTTAAAAAAATTTAAAATTTTTTTTTTTTTAAAATAAAATAACTTAAAAAAAAAGGGAAAAGTGTTTTTTAAAAACTGTATATTTTTACTCAATGGATTATTTTCTTTAAAAACCTATCTTGTATATTTTATATATTCGTTTTCTATAAACAGGGTAATTTATATAATTAATTATTCCTGTAATTCCCGGAAAACAGTTTTTTGTTAAAAAGTAACCTTATACTGTCAACCTTACCTTCAAAGCTTTAGAGCTTACTTTAAACACATTATTTTAAACTTGTTTAAAAGTTTTTAAACAAATAGAAAAGTTTGCTTAAAACTAAAAGGGTAAGACAGTAAAATCAAGGCATTGAAGAGAAAAGCAGAGTTTAGATTGTCAATTTAGAAAAACAAGTAAACTTTCAAAGTTCTTAGTAAGGTTGGGAGGAAAAGTATGGTATACAAGGCTTGACAATCATTTTAAAAATTTGCAAATACTTTTAAACTAAGTTGCTTTTAACCTTAAAGTATTTAAACTATACAGATTAAAGCTGATGGTTAATTTACATATATTTTTATTTGTTAAACTGTTCTTTAATTAAAACAATATGCATTTTGTAAAACATATTTTTTTTAAATCTACATTCGGTAATGTTACGGCTTCATTTTTATGTATTTTACAATATAACAGTAAGTTAAAAAAAAATAATTTGAAAATATGCTTTATATGGTTCGGCGAATTAATTAATTTAAAAACACATATTATTTGTGATCCTCGAGAGGTGCTTACTGACTTGGGGACCCCAGTCGACTGACCTTTTTGGGAAAATGCTGGTTTTATTTTTCAAATTTTTAAAAAAAATTTAAAAAAATTATTTTTGTTTTGGGAAAATTGGACTGTTTTCAAAAGACAAAAAAAAATTAAAACCCGAAAAAAAGTTTAAAAAAAAATTAAAAATTTTAAATTTAAAATTTTTCATTTCATTAATCATATGATTTTAAATGTTAAAAATATTTTATTACAGAAAAAAAATTTTTTTCCCCCTTTTTAATTACGTAAAATCGTCCCCTTTTTTAAAATTTTTTTAAAAATTTTAAATTTTTCATTGGTAACAATTTAAAATATTTTTATAATGAAAAAAAGGGGAAAAATTTATTTTCACATTTTTTTTAAGGGTTTTGGGGGGGAATGTTTTTTTTTTGGAAATTTTTTTTAAAAAGTTTTTAAAAATAGTTTTATGTAAAAAAAAGGTTATAGGGAAAATAATTTGAAGGGGTAATAGTCCAAAAAAAAAAGGTCAAAATACGAATTTGAGGTTAAAACTTGAATTTTTATATGCTTTAAAGAATCTAAAACGAACTGAAATTTTTTTTTTAACCCCCAAACCCGGGGAAGGGAAAAAAAAATTTAAAAAAAATTTTTTTTTTAAAATTTTTGGGGGAAAACGGTAAGGCCCCAAAAAAAAATTAAAAAAAAGTTGTAGAAATAAAAAATTTTACATAAAAATGATTTTATAATTTTTTTTTCCAAAAAATTTTTTAAAAAGGGGAAGGGTGCTAAGGTAAAAAACAACTTTAAAAAAACAAAAAATTTTTGGAAAATTTAAAAAAATCATTTTTTTTTTTAATTTTTTATATTTAACCAAAAATTTAATTCTGGAAAAAAAAACTCTAGAATTAAAGTTGTTAATTATTAAAATAAAAAAAAAAAATAATTTTTTTAATTTTTCCCAATAATTTATGATTTTTTAAATTTTCTTTATCACCATAGTTTACCCCCCTTCTCAGTTAAATTTAATTTTAGGAAAAAAAATTCCTCAAAAATTAAAAAAAAAATTTTTTTAATTTTTTCCCCCCCTTGGGGGGGGTTTGAATTAAAAAAAAAATTAAAGCCGTTTTTAGATCCTTCAACGTAATTTATGTCAAAAATTTAAGTTTTCCCCTCAAATTGTTTTTTCCGCCCTTATTTTTTTGGGACTATAAGCTATTTTGGTTTGTTTTTAATATCAAAAAAAAATTTAAAAAGAAAAAAGGCCCAATCTTAAAACTTCAATTTTTAATTTTTTCGCAAAATTTTCAAAATTTAAAAAAAAACAAATCTCCTTTTCTCCCCTAATAAATTATTTTTTGGGAAAAAGGTTTCCACTTCAACTTTTAAAAAAAACCCGGCCAAAAAGGGGGTTTTTTTTTTGAATCGCTTTTTTTGTTTAAAAAAGTTTTGTAATGGAAAAATTTAGCCAAATTTTGTTTAAAAAAGTTAACAAGGGGTTTAGAATGTTTAACAAAATGTCAGTTTTTAAAAGGGTTGTCTACTAAAATCATTGAATAACACTGACAATGACGTTTTTTTAAAAATTTTCCCCGTTGTTAACTTTTAAAAATTTGCTAATTTTGACAACGGTTTAGAATGTTTAACAAAACGTCATTTTTAGTGTTATTCAATGATTTTAGTAGGCAACGTGTCAAAATCTGACTTTTTTGTTAAACTTTTTAAAACCCGTTGTCAACTTAGCAAATTGTTAAAAGTTAACAACGGTTTAGAATTTTTAAACAAAATGTCAGATTTAAAGGTTGCCTACTGAAATCATTGAAAAACCCAATGACAATGACGTTTTGTTAAACATTCTAAACTGCTAAGTCCTTTTTGCTAAATTTAACAACGCGTCATCACTGGGCCGTTTTAAAGGGTTATAGTTTTGCTCACTTACTCAAATTTTAGGTTTGTCGGGGTTTTTTTTTAAGGATAATTTTTAAAATTTGGTAGGGGGTTTTTGCAAATTTTTTTTTAAGCGAGTTTTAATTAATATGGATTGGTACCCCAAATTTTTTTTTTTTAAATTTTAATGCCCAAAGAAAAAAAAATTGTGACAAAATAAATAGATCTAACCTTGTTTATGATAGCTAATTTATCTCTTGAGAAATATAAACTCAATATCCCTTTTTAAATTGTTTTTAAAAAAAAATTAAAACATCTTGGTCACCATAGGGGTTTTTTTGTCTAGAGCCCGAATTTCGGGAGTTTTTTACGGGCGATAAAAAAAAAAAATTATTATTTTGGCTACCCATTTGTTTATCATTTATTTATACAACGTGTCAAAGATAAGGAGGGCCAGTATGGGGATTACCAAAAAAGGAAAAATAGGTTTGGGGAGTTTAAAATTTTGGGAAAAGTTGCGTATTAGAAAACTCAAAAAATAGCTTGTAAAATTAAAATTATATTTTGTACTTTCAGAAATATGGCGGAAAAATTAAAATTTCCCCCTTTTTGTTTTTTTTTTTTTAAGAGTTTATTATAAAAAAATTGAAAAAATAAAAAAAAAATTTTCCTTTTTTGGGAAATTTTTTTCGCTTCATTTATTAGCAAAATTAAATATTTCCCACGACGTTTCGTTTTTGCTAATCCATTATCAACTTTATTTTTTAAATACATTGTTACTTGCATTTTTTTTTAAAAAAATTTTAATCCCAATTAAATGATGTATAAACTTGATATTTTTTTTTAAATAAAATATTTTCCATAAGTACAATGAATTAGACAAGGAACACAAAATGATTTTTATAGGGTCATTCCGTATTTAATTTAAAAAAAAATTTAAATGTTTAAAAATTTTTGTTAAATTTGGGAAAAATATAGGGTTTAAAAAAAATTTAAAAAGTCCAGAGCCGTATTTAAAAAAATAAAATTGTTTATGGTTTAACAAAAAAGAAACGTCGTAAAAAATTTTTAAATTTGCCAATAGATGAAGCACGTTCCAATAAAAATGTATATTTAGAATTTTTCTAACTTTTTTGAAAAAAAAAAAAAACCTTTTGTTTTTTTTAAAAAAAAAAAAACCCAAAAATTTAAAAATACGCAACTTTGCCAAATATAAACTACCCAGCAATTTTTGTTTTGGGTCTCCCCTAGGGCCCTCCTTGTCTTGGAATTGTATATATTTTAAAATCCCCAAAAAAAATCAAAAAAAAAAAAAAATTTCAAAATTACACGCTGTTGAAGGGAAAAAAAATTGCCATCTTGAAAAGATTTCCATTTTTTCTGATCATTTAAATAAAAAAAAGAAGATTCTTTATTAGTACATGTTATTAAAGGAACCAGAAAAAAAAAAATTTGGGCAAAATGGGGTTTCTAAAAAAAAAAAGGGGGGTTTTTTTAATTTTTTCCCCTTTTTCCCCATTTTTTTTAAAAAAAAATTTAAAAATTTTAGATTTTTATTTTGGCCTTTAAGGGAATAAAAAAAGGCATTTCCAAAATTTCAAAAAATTTAATTGGAATTTGAGATTTTGTGACGAACGTATCGAGCAAATTAGTTTCAAAAAAAACGCTTTTAAAAATTTTTTTTTCGATTCTAGCTTCATTGCCCCGGGGCTAACTTCAGCTATTTTTTTTAAAAAATAATTGAATTTCAAAAACCCCCCCTTTAAAGGGAAAATTTTTCCCCTGAATATCTAAACATCAAAAATTTTAAAAACGATTTTTTAACTTTTTTGCCCACAAAAACCCCCTTAAAAAAAAAAAGTTTATATTCTAAAACCAAGAATTTTTAATAAAATCATAAATTTACAGAAAAAAAAGAATACAAAATAATGAAAACTTTTTATAGGGTTTCAAGTAAATTACAAATTTTTTCCAAAAATTTGACTTTTAAAATTTTGGGTTTTTTCCCAAAAAAATGATGTTTCCCCCAAATTTTTTTTTGACCTTTTTTTAAAATTTGGGGTGTGTTTTTGCATTTTTTTTTGTTTGTTTTTGAGTTAAAAAATCTATTCTAAAAAATAAGTTATCAACTTTTTTTTTTTGTGTTTTATAAAAATTAACATAGTAAAAAATGTTCGAACGTAATATTTTTAAAAAAAATAAGTAAACGAGAATAGTGGGGTTTGTCCTTTGAAACACACTAAATTCAGCCAATGTTTTTTCAAATTAGGTATTTTTTTCAGGGCGTTACATACAGGTTTTTTTGAAAAATTTGCCCCCAAAAATTTTTTGTTTTGGGAGTTTTATTTTTTTTGGCACCAAGAATAAAACCATTTTTTTTCACACACAAAGGTTTTTTTAGTTGATCTTTTTTTTTTGGCCCATTTTCGTAAAATCATTTTAATTTTTTTTATATTATCCATCAAAAATATATGCAAAACGCTTTTTTAAAATTTTTATTTGCCATTTTTACATTAGCTCTTGCAGATTTTTCAAATTATTTTTTTTTCAGAGATGTTCTAACAAAATTATGACTATTTTTTTTATGGTTTTCCTAACATCAAACAAATGTTTATAGCCATTTTATATCTAGGGCACACTCGAATTGTTTAACGTTTTTAAAACTAATCGGCTAGGGTTCAAAGCCTAGGGGTGTTATTTATACTTTTTAAAAATTATATTTGCGAAACAATGAAGATATGTATAATTTCGGTTTTAATAAAAAAGGGGGTCTTTTTTTTTTTAAAATTTTTTGAAAATAAAATTTTTTTTAAAGTTACATTAAATAAAAATTGAGTTTCCTATTTTGGATTTTGAATATTTTTTTTAAAAAAAATACATTTCTAAAATTTTCAAGTTAAAAAAAATTTTCCCAAAGTCTTATTAATCAAAAAAAAATTAACAAAAAACAAATATTACACCCTTTCTTCACACCTCATCGCCCTTTAAAGCTGGGAAAATTTTTAAAAATTTTCATATCATGGCCTACTAAAAAAATTTAGAAAAAAAAAAAAAAGATTTTGGCAGCCATTTTGAAATGAAATGAAAAAGGGGACATATGGTAAAAAAATGGCCCGGGGCCCCCTTTTTTAAAAAAAAAACCCCGTTAAAACCCGGGAAAAGGGAAAAAAAAGGTTTTTTTTAAGTCATTAAAACCCCCCCTTTTCGGGGATCACCAAATTTCAAAAATTAATTTAATAAAAAAAAAAATTATGAGCAATTACATGTCCGCTGTGTCACCCGTATACAATAATACGGACATATTTTGAGGATGATCGCGTTGAAAAATTTGCCCGGGCTTAGCAATTGTTGTTAACAACTTTAAATTTAAACAAAAAAGTCATTGTCAGTGTTATTCAATAAAATTTTTTTAAAGGGAACCGTCAAAACTACATTTTGTTAAAAATTTTAAACCGTTGTTAATTTTAACAATTGCTAAGTCCATTGCAAATTTAACAACGCAAACATCCTGGCCGTTAATCTATTGATAAAATGAACAAAATTACAAAAAATTTAAGTAGGTATAAACAAACAAAGTAAACATTTTTCGTGACGGGGGGTATTAAAAAAAACATTGTTAAAGCTACAACGATGTTTTTTTTTTTAAATTTTTAAAAAAAATTTTTTTAAAACTTCTTTGCCGGACGAAAACTTATTTTAAAAAACCCCCCCCTTTAAAATTTCCCAACCAAAAAAGTTTACCTTAAAGTTGAAGAATTAAATAAAAATTTTAAAAACGTACACGGCTTAAATAAGGTTTGCTGCCATAAAAGTTTTTACAGTTTTACTTTTGTTAAGACAAATTAAATACTTCGGGCTGTTGCTATTTTCACTGTCTCAGTTCGACGGCAAAAATTTTTTTTATAACTTTATTAATAATATAAGGATCCTGTTTACGTTAATAATGACCAAATGAAAAAAAATATTGATGGTAGCTGAATGTGTGGTTAAGGGATCTTAAAAGAAGTGTAAAGTGTGAAATTATATAGAAAAAAATATGTTTAGACTTTGATTTTTACTGAAACCGGATAAAATTATTAAATGAGACAAATATGAATACCAGAAGGATTTTTAAGAATTCTTAATTGTTGATCCTCAAAGTTTAAGGAAAACTCTTTAGGTACATAGTATTCGAAATATTTTATTTTTTAGCTTGTTTAATAGATACTTCTGTATAAAATTAAAATAACTGATTTAGATTAAAATACTTTTTTTTTTTATATTTGTAGCACTTAAAAAAAATTTTTTGTTTTTATTCTGTAAAAAAATATTAACTTTTTAAAGGGTTGGGGAATATTTACTTTAAAAATATGCCACCTAATATTGTCTGACAACATTCATCCAGGGAATTGGAAATCAATTGGGGAAAATTTTTTAAAGGGGGCCCCCGGGTATCCCCAAAACGGGTTTTTTTTTAAAAAAAAAGAAAGCTACCGGAAAAAGTCTATATGGTGTGGTTATGCCATTTTTTGAAAAAAGCATTCTGGTGCAATAAATGCATTTTTTTAAAAAAGATTTTCCGAAATTTTTTTAAAAACGACTGGAAACTGGAAAAAAAATTTGAAAATCGTTACCGGGTTTTTTTTTGGGAATGCCAAATTTAATTTGGCATTAGGGGAAAATTTTCCCCCCGGGGGGCTTCGAGGGGGCTCTGCGGGGGAAAAGGGGGTTAAGAAAAATGAAAAAAATTTTTAAAATTTGGGGGGAAAAAACTTTATTTAAATAATTTTAAGGGACTTTTTTTTTAAAATTGACCATCCACATAAAGTTTTTTTTAACCCCAAAATTTAAAAAACTTCCATGACCCAGGGGGCCGGTCCCGAGGGAAAATTTTTGGGGGAAGGGATCTTTTTTTAAAAAG
>JAHBCN010026391.1:0-10737 GCA_019359885.1 Listronotus oregonensis | reverse complement strand
TTCTGTTTTAATACCTACCGAACCGCAGTTTTATTGCTGTCGGCAGGTATAATCCATAAATGAAGGCAAGAACTAACACGGTATAGTTTTACTTAGACAGACTATACACGCCAAAAGAAACTTTACACACTGGTCCTGGTCCTGGGGTATAGAGACTAAGCCTACTCAGTCCTATTGGCCCCTTTGAACTAGCAAATGGTCCTTTAAAAATTTAAATACTTACCTAAAAATCGGTGGTAAGTCTGTCAAATGCACGTTTGTCTATTTTGGACAAGTTTATTTTGCTAAAATACTAAAAGCGTTTCAGTTTATTATGTGGTTGTTATCAAATACGGGTTAACAGATTTTTCATTTGTGGAATTCTATGTTTTTTTTATGTATTGTCGATGTTCCTTAATGCATTTTAATGGTCTGGAAATTTGACCTATACAAAATTTATTACATTTACAAGGGATCTTATGAATAACATTATTTGTATTTTCGTTGGTATTGTACGGTTTTGCCTTCGCCACAAAAGAATATTCAAAATATTCGAGTATTTTAAAAAATTTCCAGTGATAGTTAAAGCTCTTGTGCTATGATAAGTAATAATTTTGCTTCTCAATTTGTCAACACGAAAAATGTATGGAAATCAATAAATTGTTGTTAAACCAAAAAAATCGTATCTCTGTAAATTTTTAATTAACATTCTATTAGCGACGCTTATTTTAAAGGTACAGGTTAGCTTTCCTGTACCCTTAGGTCAAGGTCTTACCAGTTTGTCCACAAAAAAGTTAGGGACATTTATTTAAAAAATGTGACTTTTTTAAAATTAATATCTTGCTTTTATTTGGCTACACAATTGTTTTATCATCTTTAAAAGAAATCATTTCGATGGGAAATTTCATTCTTTACAAAAAAAGCTTTTTACATATTTTTGCTAAAAAGGGATTAGTGATGAGCAAAGCAAGACCAAGATCAAGACCGGGCTAGTCTTGGTCTTGGTCTTGCAAGTCTGGTCTTGGTCTTGGTCTTCCAAGCCCAAAGAAGGTCTTGGTCTTGGTCTTGGTCTTGCACCACCCGGTCTTGGTCTTGGTCTTGGTCTTGCTGCAACAGTCTTGCTGGTCTTGCTTTTTTTTGGTAGTAATAATTTAAACTAAGCAATCTTAAATAAAATATATTTTTTTTTATACTTACAAATAAATAAAGATGGAGACTATATTTTTTCTTAAAAATTTTAAAATATCCCAATTTTAAAACCACTTGTACATTTAAATTATTTTATTTAAAAGGATATTTTAAATGTAGGGGTTTTTTTTATTTATAGCGCTTCATTTTAGTGATAGGATGTATTTAAATTTTCTTTGAAGAAGCATATAAAATTACAATACTAGTACTCGGGGGGAAAAAAAATTTTTAATTTCAACCAGATGTGAAATTTCCATGAAAATGATTCATATTAAACATTGTTTCAATTAAAAAAAGGTTTTAGGAAGCTTTTCAGTTCAAATCTTTCTATGTTCAAATTAGTTTTGCTAAAGGTTTGTAAAATACTTTAAAACCTCTGCCAAGGTGGGTCATAGTGCGACAAAGATCCAAAAAAAACCGTTCTAATTAAAAAACCGAATATCAAAATTTGAAAAAAGGCGTAAAATGTAAAATTATTTTCTATTTCAAATTTTAAAAAATTCATTAATTAAGAAAACTTCCTTAAGCTTTAAATAAAACAGAAAAATTATAGCAAAAAAATCATTTAAAATGTTCCCCTGTATTTGGTAAATTTTGAATTCAATAGGACAATGTCGCGTAATGGTTTTTTAATATCATTTTCGGTTTTTACAAAAATGACGTCATCATTATATTTTATTGTTTTCTTTTCGTTTAAACCGGAAGTGAAATTTAAAATCCTTTATATAAAAAGTATTCCTATTAAAATGACAAATATATTTTTTATTAAACCATCACTTTTACATTTATATCTTGTTTAAAGGAGCAATCTTAATGCCACTTCTTAGGTAAAAAATAATGTTTTCCCTGGAAAATTTTGATTCAGTAATGGCATCACAGATACCTAATTAAAAAAAAAACATTAGGAATAGGTAAGCTTTATAACTTTTGTACTTTCACACACAATCTTATTATTTTTAAAACATGTTACTGAATCTACTAGTTATCGTTTTTAGATAATTCTATTAAAAACAACGAAGTTATCGATTTAATTATTATTTTATTAAAAAAAAAACCTGTTACTCATAAAATAATCGCCTTTTTAGGCAGTTCTCAACACAGTTTTTGTCATGTCTGTATGAAATACCTCTGTATATTGAATATGAAAATTAAATATTATAATTTAAAAAAAATGACAAAAGTGCAAGAGTCTTGCAGGTCGGTCTTGGTCTTGCGTAGTCTTGCACCCGTCGGTCTTGGTCTTGGTCTTGGTCTTGCATACCCCGGTCTTGGTCTTGGTCTTGCAAGCGAGAAGGCGGTCTTGGTCTTGGTCTCGGTCTTGATCTTGCTGCAAGACCAAGATCAAGACCGCAAGACCAAGACCGCAAGACCAAGACCGCAAGACCAAGACCGGTCTCGCTCATCACTAAAAGGGATATATTTCAGAATAATTTACCATTTTTAAAATGAGTGCAACTTTACCCCGTTCTTAAAAACGAAAGCCTAAATTTAATATACTTAGCATCGCTCTTATCGTACGAGTTTAAATGTCACCATACATATAAATCAAATTTAAAAAATCAGAACCTACCAAAATGTTACTTTTTTGAGCGTTTGACACTTTAAGTCTGACATATTAAGAAGCCAATGGTAAATATGCACTTAGGTTAATGCTCCACTCGATTTCAGCTCCCATCTATTGGGTAATTTACGAAAACGCTTTCCGGCTATAGTGTCTTTAATTTTCAAAATACAGCGTTTTTTAAAATCATCCTTGAAAACTGCAAGCTGCAACTGCATTTGTTTTTAGTCTATATAATTCACTAATAATGCCCCTCACTTCCATTTTAATAGATTCACTTAAATCTTTAGTCTTTGACTATATTCTTGCATCTTTTCTCTTTCCTGAGAATCAGACTGGGCTTTTTATTATGTGCAATATTTTGCGCCATTCTTAAGGTGCCTTTAGACGGGCCATTAAAATGGCATATTGTCGGAAATATTTGTCACAAATTATTGCTTAGCGATATTTTTAAAAACAGCAATATTTACGTATGGCCAGTCGACAATAAAAAATATGATTTCTGCAATATTTCCAGCCATGCTTCTTGCCTATTATTTTCTGTTTACACGAAAAATACGTTTTAGTATTGACGAAGCCAAAATGTCTGATATTATACCAGTTGCTATGTCCTTAATCGTGCCACGACGATACATAAAAAAGAAAAATTAAAAACCGAAAATGTGGATACGCCCAAACAAGAAACGATGAGTATTTTAAATATGGAGTTAATACAAGAGAATTTATTTGTTTAAGAATTTTACAAGAATGTTAAAAAGTGATTTCGAACTATTGATAAATAAGTTGGGGCCAAGAATACAGAAGCAAGATACAAACATGAAAAACGCAATGTTATATTGAATTCTTTTGCAATGGCCGTCCAACTATCTTTCTTTGCATTCCTGTCTTTGTATGATGTATTTTCTACATCCCACAACTCTGGACGTAAATGTACTGCATTAATGATATTTATTGTCTTCTAATTTGACCTTATATTCATTTTTGCTTTATGTGTTCGCCAAAATCAAATTAAATTTCAAAGAGCTATCCGAGCAACACTCAAAATTATCCAAGACAGGTCGACTTCGTCGGCAACACATCAGCCACTAACTGCAATAGTGTTCAAATCCCGGCAGTATTCCGGCGATATTGCTTGGCCATACAGCGATATCTCTTTACATGGCTGCAATGTTGCCAACAACATACTGGCTATACATTTTCGGCAACATATTGCCCTAAAAAATAGCCCGTCTAAATGCTCCTTAAAAATTAATTCCAAGTGCTTTAGCTACTTTTTCTCGTATATTTAGAGGTGGTCCTTTATTGTTTTTTTTTTTTTTGTTCCTAAAACAATTAATTAAATTAAATACCAATATTTTGTCTTGGAGATGTAGAAATCCACAGTAAGGCTTTTTCTTTACCATAATTAAAAATGTAAACTATCAAACTGGCAAAGATTTGTCATCCATCGATCAAAATAAAGCAGGTATTTTTTTGCTGATGAGTTCTCATAAGTTCATTGCTCTCTCCAGTGGTAGCAAATATTTATATAGAACGGTTTGAAAAACACGCAATTAAAACTGCACTAATTAAACCGAAAGTTTGGCTAAGATAATGTAGACGATACTTTTATTGTATGGACACATGGACAGGTAATGACGAACTTGAAGGTGTTTTTAAAATATCTAAATTGTCGCCGACCCTGTACTAAATTCACAATGAAGAAAAGGCTAAATTCAGCTTTTAATTTTTTCGACGTTCCAGTCAAACGAAACAATGGATACATACAAACTTTGGTATACAGAAAACCTATTTTTACTGGACAATATTTACACATTCTAATCACTTTAACGAAACCAAACAAGGGATCATACGTACTCTATGTATGACCCCTTGTAATGACAAATCGGTTGCAGTCCTGTATTTTATCATAAGGTCGACATTTTGCTTATTTACTTTAAGGCCGAAAGTGTTTATTTTTTATTTTTGGTTTTTATTTTATGTTGTCCATGGATAGCTTTCAGAATGAGTTAATGTGGTTTTTATATTTTTTCTCGAAAACGAAGCTAGATATGAAGAAAACAAAGAAAAGTAAAAGTTGTATTTTTAGTTGCTTTATCTTAAAAAATATAAAAACTCTAAGAAAAAGTTATTGGTGTACTTTTTTTCGTCAATAATATGGCTCTGGTGCCCACTGAGACGCCACTGGAGCTAATAATTTCAATCTAGTTAGAGCTAAATAGGCACCTTATTACTTCAAATAACTGCACCAAATTTCGACCAAATCGGTTTAAGGATATTTATGATATTTTATAAATACCGTTTTTTTCTTTAAACTTCAACGCCTTGTATCTCAGAAACGAAGCAACTTCGGACATATGTTCATAGGAACTTTTTTTAAAAAACGACCTAGCCAATCACCATCTGAAGTTTCGTACCGTAGTTAGGAAACACCCTGTATAACCGCGCAGTGACCTTATGTAACAGTAAGGAATCCCTACAAGATAAAATAAGTAAAATAACTAGGGATCTTAAGCAGAAGGGCTATACTGAAAAACTGGCTAATCCACAAATATCAAGACAAAAAACTTCAACTTGAACGGGACCAAACATTTTTGATAATTCCGTATATCAAAGAAAGAGAATAAATAGATCCGCAGAGTCGCGATTAAGTATAATCTTTAAACGGCATTTTAATTCCAAACTACTCTAAGAAGTATCTTTACTAAGTCGAGACCGATTGATTTCCTTTCAATAAAGATCGACAATATTATTTCCCAGTTTCCATTGGCCGATGTAATCGTCCTCGGGGTTTTTAATGTTCATGATAAGGATTGGCTAGGCTCTACAAAAACTGATACACAAGGCACAGCAGCAGAAAATTTCGCAATCAGCAACTCGCTCACCAATCTAATTATGGAACCTACCTACTTTCCTAGGGTTCCCACCCATAATTCTAACCCCCTAGATCTCTTTCTTACTTCCACCTCCGAACTCTATCAAGCATCAGTAACTGCTACCCTTGGTCGCTCTGACCATGGTTTGGTCACCGTATCATACTCCACTCATTTTGAGGCAACTGAAAGCATGCCGCCACGAACCGTCTGGCACTACAATTCGGCCGACTGGGATGGACTAAGAGATTTCTATGCCAGCTACCCTTGGAATCCTACATGCTTTTCTACTCACGATCCTTCAGGAATATGTAAACAAATTACCGAAACAATTCAACTAGGCATTGAGACCTATATTCCCCACACTAAAAAGAACCCTATAACTTCAAATCACAAACCATAGTTTTCTAAATCCTGTGACAAAGCCAGACTTTTAAAACTTCAAGCCCACAAAAAGTTTCTTCAAAACCCCAGGCCCGAAAATCGACAGGCTAGCATCATAGCAAGAAATCAGTATAATCAGACCATATCAGATGCAAAAGACCGTTTTAACAATCGAATAAAAGATAAAGTTCTCTCTTGCTCAAATGGCAGTAAAGCTTTTTGGTCCTTTGCCAAAAATATTAGTCAGAACTTTTGCACAAATTCTTTTCCACCCCTAATCTCTGAAGATGGAATTGTCTCAACCCCCAAAGGAAAAGCCGAACTATTTGCCAAACAATTTGCTGCCAATTCTACGCTTGATCCTACTATTATTCTTCCTCTTCCAACAGTTGTCCCTGTTTCTCATAAAATGACCGATATAATTTTTAAAGTCAAACAGATCAAGCGTATTCTTTCTTCTCTTAATACTAAAAAATCGTCTGGGCTGGATGGCATACCAGCAATCGTCTTAAAAAAATGTGCTCCCGAGCTTGCACCCATCTTAACTCGCCTCTTTCGAATCTCTTACGACACGGGCATTTTCCCGGAGAGTTGGAAAGCTGCACGTGTGCAACCTGTCCCCAAAAAAGGATCCAAAAGTCTCCCTTCTAACTATAGACATATATCTCTTCTTTCAGTTGTTTGCAAGGTAATGGAAAAATTCATTAATTCCCAAATCTTAAAGTATCTGGAAAAACATAAGATCTTACATGATAGACAATATGGATTCCGTCACAGTAGATCCACAGCTGATCTTCTTTCCTTTGTCTCACATAACTGGAACAAGTCCCTTGAGTTTCTGGGTGAATCCCAGATCGTTGCTCTTGACATATCCAAAGCTTTTGATCAGGTCTGGCATGATGGGCTTCTTAACAAACTGGCTTTCCAGTTTCCTTTCTAATCGACATATATCAGTTAGTGTAGATGGTCATTCCTCCAGCTTCTACCAAATTAATGCTGGGGTGCCCCAGGGCTCAGTGCTGGCACCCACGCTGTTACTTCTACACATTAACGATCTTCTCTCTTCCACAATCAATCCCATTCATAGTTTTGCTGACGATAGTACCCTCCACTCTAGTATTCAGTTTCTTAAGCCACCGGGTAATTCCGATTTTGAAAACAAGCGCAGGTCAATGCAGATATCTCTTTCACAAGACCTCAAACTTATCTTGGATTGGGGCGCCAAAAATCGTGTTCAGTTTAATGCCTCAAAACACAGTCATGTTCGCTGTCGCGAAAAAAGTCTGCGAATGCTCATCCCTTACATATGAGCGGCCAAGTTCTGCAGAACAAAGAGTCGTTTAATCTAGTCGGCGTTACATTTGAGAATAACCTCAACTGGCACAAACACATTTCATCCATAGCTTCGGCAGCTTCAAAAAGATTAGATTCCTCTTTCGAGCCAGAAAATATTTCTTTCTTCCAATCTGTACACTCTGTATGTATCCCAAATCAGACCCTCTTTGGAATATTGTTCTCATGTCTGGGGAATGGCGTCCCCTACAACACTTAGCATTCTGGACTCCATTCAAAAAAGAGCTGTTCGTCTTATTAATGATCCAACGCTCACACAAAGGCTTCCTCTTCTTGCCCATCGTCGAGCTGTAGGGGATCTGTCGCTCTTGTATAGGTATTTTCACGGCTTCTGCTCAGAGGAATTGGCCAGTATTATTCCTTCTCTGGCAGCTCCTAACAGAGCAACACGTAGTGCAACTTTTATGCATCATTTTGCAGTTCAGTTAGAGAGGCCCCGAACTTCCCGCTTTCTTCGTTCCTTTATTCCTAGAGTGTCAAGACTATGGAACCTGCTGCCCGCAGAAGTTTTTCCTTCTCCTCCCAATCTCCAAAAATTTAAGTCCCATGTGAACAAACTCCCTCTCACCACACTGAAGACACCCACGGTACGTTAGTACTTAGGCATCAGCCTTCGTGGACTGTCACAAAGTAAAAAAAAAAAAAAAAAACCGACAACAATGTTTCAAATAATAACTGTATCTACCCAACTTTCCGTAAATGTTGTGTTAAAGAACACAAAAAACATATTAAACAAGGTGAAACATTAAAATCAGGGATTGCCAAACACGCGTGGTCAAAACAACATCGCATACAATGGTCGGAGGCAAAAATTATTTATAAAGAAACACACTGAAAAAAAGAAAATTTAAAGAAGCTGTAATAATAATTGCAAACAACCAAAATTTATTTAGCAAACTTAGTATCGACATTACAAATACCTGGCATCCATTACTAAACCGTGAAAAATCGATGAAACATCTGTAAACAACGGATAATATATAAGTTGTAGCTTTTAAAAATAGTTTTTTGTTATCACTTAAAAATGGTTAGTGGTCGTAAGTCATTACCAAATAAAGAGAATGGAAGTCCAAGATTTTTATAGTATTATTGAAACCATAAAATTGTTTAAAACTTTCAAAGAATCGTAATTTTTAGATGTATTGATATAGCAAAAGATTTTTTGATCATCCCTCGTATATAAGCTACCGTGTTACGCCAGGCTTTTTTTTTAACTCTTTTTTTGTATCGAGTTTAATTTCAAAGTAATATAATATACTGATATTATAAAGATAATGTCAGGTAGATATGAAACTACGTTTAATTAGGTTTGATTACGGCAATTGCTGTAATTACTGTGCATTTCTGCATATTTTATGATAGATAGTTTTTACAGGTTTTTCTAGTAAAAAAGTTGTCACGTTTACGAACGGAAGAGCGCAGCAATATTTGAAGCAGAACGGAAGACAAAAAAGATCTTGGGAAGAAGTCTTATTAAACGTTAATTTAATAAGGAGGAACATACAATCCCACCTATAACATACAAGGTATCTAATTAGAGTAACATAATTCAGTAAGTTTCTTGTTTCAATAACACTAGAATCTTAAACTTCCATTGTCTTTATTTGTTATTTGTTACACAAAGTTTCGGTTAGTGATGTATCTCCAACTGTTTTCAAGTGATAACTAAAAAATATCCTTAAAAGCTACGACTTATATACTATCCCGTGTTTACCGAAGCTTGATCGACTTGTCACGGTTCAGCAACAGCTGTCAGATATTCGAAATACCGATACTAGGCCTGCTAAATACATTTTGGTTGTTTACAATTATTACAGCTTCTTTTAATTTTCTTTTTTTCCAACGGGTTTCTTTGTAAATAGTTTTTGCTTCCGACCATTATATGCGGTGTTGTTTTGACCAAGCGTGTTCGGCAATCCCTGACTTCGATGTTTTACCTCATTCCGTATATTTTTTGTGTTCTTTGACTCTAATTTCGAGTGGTCTATTCGTTACCCTGATGTATACCTCACCCGATTCGCAGGGAATTTGGTAGATACAGTCATTATTTGAAACATTGTTGTCTGGTTTCGTCTTGGTAAGAATGCTTCTTAGAGTAGTTTGTGATTTAAATGCCGTTTTAATATTATACTTATTCGCGATTCTGCGGATCTTTTCCGAAGTTCTTTTAATATATGGAATTGTCATAAATATTTGGTCATGTGGAGTCCCGTTTAAGTTAGAGTTTTTTTGTCTTAATTTGATATTTGTCGATGGTTTCCTTAACCAGTCTCTCACTGTAGCCCTTCTTTTTAAGATCCCTAGTTATATTACTTATTTCCTCTTGTAGGGATTCCTTATTGTTACATAAGGTCACTGCGCGGTTATATAGAGTACGTATGACTCCTCGCTTCGTTTCGTTAGAGTGATTGGAATTCTGGTGTAAATATTGTCCAGTGTGGGTAGGTTTTGCTGCATATCAAGGTTTAAATACGTCCATTATTTATTATTATAGGTGGGGCCGAATTTTTCACCTTTTCCATTGTGACTTTAATACAAGGTCGGAGACAATTTAGATGTTTTAAGAAATCTTTAACTTCTTCGTCATTACTTGTCCATACAATAAAATTATTGTCAACATATCTTAGCCAAACTTTTGGATTAATTGGTGCAGTTTTAATTGCGTGTTTCTTAAACCAGTCCATATAAAGTTTCTTGTTCTTGTGGACATTACAGGAGTGCTTATGTTAAACTTGTCAACAAAAAAATAAGACATAATCCAAAATATTTTCGATTATAAATGGTATCAGATACGAGTAGACCCAAATTTAGAAATGTGTATTTTTTAATAATATTGATCCAAAGTTCGTAACCTATTAAAGGATTTTAATAAATTTCCTGTAAGAATAGTGAAAAACAAATATAAACTTACATTTTAAAAATTACTTACTTCATATCAACCGCGGAATCAAAATTAATTTTTGATACTGTTGTTTCAAAACAAGATATTACCAGACAAGAACAGCTAACCTTTCGTCTTGTGGCATTAAGAGTGCATGCATCATGGCAAGACTGCTCTCCTTATGCTTGAATGACCATTTCTTCTCGTATGTTAATAAATGCATCTAAATAGTTTTTAGTTAGTTTTAAAAAGTTATAAATGACACATGGTTGTATTTGAAATATCAAGAGTAAAAAAACCTACTGGCATTCTTTTAAATTATGATTTAAATGATAAGTTATTTTCGGTTAAACCAAAAGTTAAATTAAATATGATCAGTAGCCAAAAAATGTAGTTTATTGTCCTATATAATGTGAGTCCCTGACTTGAGTCAAATATAATAAGTCAAAAAAGGTTTTTTTTTCTTTTTGGAAAAACTTTCGGACCCAACAATAGTTTTTGATTTCAGCATGCTTACC